>CAWUFW010008321.1:600000-903028 GCA_963921515.1 Calotriton arnoldi
TTGCATGTATTTACATGTTTCCATGGCAGCTGGTGTCACCACTACTTGCCCCTCGTGTTTTCTGTAACCTGTAGTACAATCATGAATTAGCTTTATCAACAAGAACATTTTGAGTATTATAATTTGAATTTTGATATGTCTTTCCATTATGTGCATAAGATGAAGCCTTTGAGTCCAAATTCAAGAGCAAAGTCTGTAGAGAAGATGCATCTTTATGTAAGACCTATGACATTAATTAACTTTACTAATTTGATTAATTTTAAGGCGTCATGTAAATTGAATAGAGAAAGACTTTATAGAGGAATTGAATGAGTGGAAATTGAAGGTTGAAAAGGGAGTAAGAAAAGGAGGAAGAAGTGGTTGGGAAGGAGAGGAAGAAGCAGTAAGGGAAATATGAATAAATCCAAAACTGAGTTTGGATTTGCTGAGGAGAGGATATTTATGTTTGGTAAGAGGCAAAGATCAGACTGAAAAGCTAGAAATGGTGGGGTGGAATGACTGCATGCAAGGTTTCATAATTATGGGTGATCAGGTTCTGTCAGGAAAGGAGCCCATTATTAGAGGATTTTCTTATGTGTGTGGGAAAAATGTCTATTTTCAGCTTCCACTGAATTGGGTAGATATTTGTTATTTAGCTTTAGTGTTTCCCAAAGTATATCATGCAGATGACATAGATGAGAAGAGTCGAAAAGATCTGAAAAAGATAAGCGTAGTGCTTCAAAGAAGCAGGCGATATATTTGGAGCTATGATGCCTTCTGTAGGTGCAGTTTTAAGTGATTTGAAGATCAAAAAGCTGTTTATTTGTAGATCGCTAGGCTAAAAACATGGCTGACGCTTTAACCACAATAAACACAGAGCTCATAGCTATCAAATCAAATCAAATCAAAACAAGCTTTATTCGGTTAGTTAAAAAAATACAACCATAAAAGCATCCTAAAACAAGAACTTTTTTTTTCATTTCATCGCGAGAAAATACAATAAAGTGCATTTAAATTCCAGCAGCACATCCATTAATTTCATTTCACATAAAGTGATTTGTGCAGGATATACAGTCAAAATCAAAAACCTTAATTTGCGTTGTGCAAGACAAGGCATTTTCCCCTTTTGTCACAATAGGAAGAAAACAGTAAAGTGCATTTAAGGTTCCAACAACACATCTATTAATTTTCATTACCCTTAAAAAGTGTTATGTCTAATATACAATTAAGGACAAATCATAAATTTACAATATGCAGGACAACGGCATTTACCCCTTTTATCACAATAAAGGAAAACAATGTGCATTTAAGGTTCCAGCATCGGAACCATCAAAAACATTCTATCTAATGTACCATGTACAAAGTATGTAATGGGGAACAGTACTCGCATCCTATCCGTCAGTTTTTATTCTAGGGGCCTATCTTCTTCATATATCAGAGCCTCGAGATGTGAATTATTTTTTCTTATTGCAATTGCCTTCTGGATGTAGACCGCCACTGCATTACAGACTCTATTATTTGCTAGGTTACAGATATTTTCAAAGGCGATTTTGTATGTAAAAATTCTCTCCTTTAAAAACAACGGGCATAAAATACACTTTTTTAAGTCTCTATAAAAACCACAGAATAGAATAAAATGCAAGGTTGTCTGATCTGACTTTCCATCGCAGGGGCACTTTGGAAGATTTTGTTTCCATTTCCCCATCGATGGGAAAGCTATTAAAAAATGGACTATCTCCATTCTTAGTCTCGTAAGGTAAAATCTGTGTCTTATGTTTGTTACCTGAGTTAAATAGTATTGAATCCCTGTTCCTAAGGTCCTATCACTATATGCCTTGGTCGTCTGTTTTGTTTTTGCCTCGATTACCCTTGACCAACTTCGTGATTTCATAATGGCTGTTTTCAGGTCCTTTTTATTATACTCAAGTATTTGGGGGATTATTAAAAACATCATTTTCAATACATTCATTTAAAAGTTTCTTAATATATATCAACCATGGGATCTTTTTCCCGTGTTCTAGTGTCAAACAGTCTTTAATAATCTCCTGAGTAAATTTTGTGCCCTCCTTGCTCCATATTCCATACCAGGTGTTTAAACTTGCCATGCTAATAAAATCCTTAATATAAGGTGCACCTAGCTCTTTGTGTACGCTGTATGTGGGGGTAGAATTTGGGACAGCAAACAATCTCCGAAGGAAAAAGTTTTCTTTAGTCTTGAGGGTGGAATGATTGGATGCTCCCCATAATGCAGCACCATAACATGTTCCTGTAAGGCACTTGCTATTATACAGTGCCATAATTTCCCTGATGGGTTTATTGCCCATTTTCTTAGAGAATCTGAAGATTGCCTCTATTATCCGGGAAAATTTTAATTTGCAGTGTTCGATATGGGCTCCCCATTGTCCATTTGCTGTGAATGTTAAACCTAAATAGACAAAGGAGTTCGTTGCTGCAATAGGGACGTTATTTATATGATGGGTCCTATTCTTTATTTTCCCTCTCCCACACACCATCATATAGGTCTTTTTCAGGTTCAGTATCAAATCCTTCTCTTTCATATAATCAGCAAATTTTTCAATTAAATATTGCAACCCATTTGCAGTTCTTGATAAAAGTACTGCATCGTACGCATAGAGGAGAGTGGGGATAGCACGTTTACCGGCTCTAGGGACATCAGCATTTAATTTTTGGAGGGTTTCGTCCACTCCATTTATATATAAGGAAAAAAGTAGTGGAGCAAGTACACAATCCTGCCTGATTCTCCGTGTTACTCTAAAACTAGTTGTGCATTCTCCTTCGGTTCCATAGCGAACTCTAGTGCTTAATCGACTATATATTTGTGAAAGATATATAATAATATCTTTCGGTGCACCCATGTGATTCAAAGTTTGCCATAATTTCGCATGGTTTACCAAGTCAAAGGCGCTAGTTTGATCGACAAAACAAAGATGTAGAAAGACCTTTTTTACCAATGTATATTTGCTGATTATAAGGTGCAAGTTTACCCACTGTTCGATTGTCCCTATCTCTCTTCTAAAACCATACTGGGATTCAGCGAGGATTTTGTTTTCATCCACCCATGATTCCAGCCTCTCCAGTAAGATTCTACCCATCAACTTGGAAGTTGTGTCAAGGAGGGAGATAGGACGATAACAGTTGGCTTTACTTATGTCTCCCTTTTTAAAGATTGGGACAATAATGCTCTCCACCCATGTTCTTGGCACTAGATCACCCGATATGGTGTTAAATACTTTTTGTAACAGTGGGACCCAAAGATGTATATTGGTTTTAAAGATATCTATCGGGACCCCATCAGGGCCTGGTGCCTTTCCAATTTTACTTTTATCCAAGGCCACCACAACTTCATCAAGAGTAATAAAGTCTAGATTAAGGGGTTCCAAAATAATAAGGTCTGTACATTCAGACGGTAATGAGTTACCATTGGAACTACTAGTATCTACACAAATAGGGTTTTCATCCGCTGGGTTAAAAACCTTCCCAAAGTAGCTTACCCATTGTGACGGCTGCACCAGGCTCTCAATTTTAACCGCACTTTCATCTTTGAAATAAGGATGATTTATCGTTTTCCAAAATAACGGGGCATCCTTTGTGTTAGCAGCCTGGGTACGTTTTTCCCATGCTTCATCTTGGATCTCCCTCTTCCTTTGTTTAATAGTCTCTTTATATATCCTTCTCTGTGTATTAATAAGCGCACTATCTCTGGGCCTATTCTTTAAAGCATTTTTTAGAGATTGCTTAGCCTTTGTACATTTGCAATCGAACCAACTAACTTTTCTTTGATTATTTTTCCTACTCTTGCTTTTCAATCCCCCAGATATTACAGACGTTATATTGCAAAATGCCCCCATAATCTGATGTTTAGTGGAGTCTCCCTTATTACAAATCTCAATTTCGTTTTTACAGTCGTGCAGTAATTTATTTACAAAGTCTTGTGGGTTCACTCCTGATCATTTAATGGCGATACCATTTTCTCCTTGTGTTGATATAAAAGGTGCTAGGCAGGGCCCTTTCTGTATAATCTCATTTAGTTTGACAGTTAGAAATAGAGGGTTATGGTCGCTAAAACAAGTTTTTAATACCTCCATTTTCATTATTTGATTCCGCCAAGATACAGAGATCAATATATGATCGATAATTGACCCCTGACCATGGCCTTCGTAGGTAGGTAACCAGGGCTGTCCCTCCGGGATGAACTGTTCCAATAATTCTAGGTTATATTTATATATTGCCCCGTTCACAGTTTGACCATACAGATTATGTGGGAAGTGTGAATGACTTTCACCAAGCTCATTCCCATATCCGCAATATTTTCCATCTAAAAGTTCACATTTTCTACTGTTAAAATCACCGACCCAAATCATGAAATAATCACTTCTGATGTTTTTTAAAAATGAATCAAGTTCCTTCTCCATAGCCAGTATAACTTGATTTCTAGTATTATCAAATACATTGTTATAGAAGTTAATTATTACAAAACACAGGTTATCAGTAGATAGGAACCACAAGAGTTGAAAAAAAGGTGAGTCAGTATAAGCTTTTTTGAGAGTCAATGGACATGTAACAGAGACTAGAACTGCCAAACCCCCTTTTGCCCGTCCATTTTGGGAGGGAATTGCTTGCGTATCAATTGTAGTAAAACCATCAGTATGAAAGGGTTTCGTGTGCCAGGTTTCTTGCATACAAATGATATGAGAGTTACTTTTTAATTCCAACCAGGCATCATCACACAATCTCTTATTAATACCTGCGATATTCCATGTTACCAGCTTCAGGTTCTTAGGTGTTAAATTTTTGGTTTGTTGTAATACTCGATTTATTTTAGTATGAGAAAAATTGTATTTAGGAACATGCTGTAGTCAATCCAAATCACTACATCTTCTCAGAGGTAGGAATCTATTAGACAATAGAAGGGATGTAGGCCTATCCACTGTTAATAATTTATTTACAGGGTAACTATGAAGTTCCTTCTCTGGTTTATAGAAGTACCCTAAGGGGGCTACAGTGATAACATCATTCCATGGGTTTGATAACATCTTCCCTCTATTGTGTAACTCTAAAAACAAAGCTCTAACCATTTCTGGGTTTCGGAAAGAAACAACAGCACAATCTCCTCTACATTCTTTTGGCTGTTTACCCACCCAGGATACTCTTTCAACCATACTAATGTTCTGCGCCAAAATATTTGAATTATAGTAACAGTTTTTTGCAAACCAGTACACTGCCTTGTTTTTCAAGTCTTCCCAATCCTCTCTGGTCCCCTCCGTTAGTTCTGGCACATTTTTAAGCACAATAGTGTAAGGTGTTGCCTCAGGTGGTAAGTGGAGGACTCTCTGATAATTACTTTGAGGTTGGAAGGTAGAATGCATTCTATCTATATTTTTGTTGTTATTTGTTGACTTTTTCATGTTACTTGTATTTAATAACATGGGTTGCAACACATGATGTCTAGTTCTTGGGGGCATGGATTCCATCACGTTATCCCTACCACCCAATGTTTGTATTTCTGTAGTACCTGTTGGAGTGTCATTTGGAAGAGACCTTTCAGTATGTCCAGACGTTTTCCCGGCAATTTTAGCATTTAGGACAGTTGTACTGGGGCAATTTTCCGATAGTGTCGACTCTGTAATTAATTTTGAAATCTGGGCCACATCATTTTTAATTTTTGTCATTTCTAACATCAAGTTCCTTTCAATAGTATCAATTTTCCCGTGTAGTTTTTTGAATAATGATTCCACATTGAGGTGGTATTCAAAGCACAAGGTATCCCCCGAGCCATTACTCTGTTTTGTGGGTAATAATTGTTGTTGTTGTTGTTTGTGGGGAACTTTTACTTTAGCCTTCAGTGGCTGTTTTCCTTTATTTACCGAGGTAGAGGCTAGATGTACCCTCTGTTAGAACCGTTATTTCGAGTGGTATTGTAGTTACACATGGCGCTATACTGGGTGATATACTAGTGTTATGTATTACAGCCATTAAATCCTTTTGGGGATTTGTTTCAGGGTCTAATATCGCTTCACTCAATACAGACCCTTCCGTTACTGCAGTCAGAGCTGTTTTAGTGGCAGCTAAGCGTTCCTCGACATTGACAATCTCATTATTTATTAAACCCATGGCAGTGTTTAAGTAGTTTGTTATGGGTGCACTCAGCCTGGCATTTTTGTTTTTACTGCCGGGAGGGACAGTAGCAAGTTTACGCTTTCCCATAGTTAAGGCAAAAGGGATCCTCAGTGCGTAATCAATTTATATAATCGCTCTTACCGAGGTTCTCTAGATCCTGTTTGACAGGTTAGGGGAGTGGCCCGACCCGGCCTCTGTCGGTCGCTGACGGGCGCAGACGGGCCTGCCCTTGGCCCGGGCTTTGCCACGCATCCCGCGCTGCGGGAGCCGCTAGCAGGTTTTAAAGGCGCCTCCTGGCGCTGTGGGTGGTGCTGGCATGGGCGGCTGCGCGCTGGGTTTCCCGGGGGTGCCGCAAGGGTTGCTGGGGGATGTAGTTCACTCCCAGCTCCCTGGTTCCCCGTGCCGGTCTTCTCTCCTCTCAGCCCCCTAACAGAGGGCAAACAACAAGGCTGGTGAGCGTCCCGCGCTGCGGGAGCTGCTAGCAGGTTTTAAAGACGCCTCCTGGCACTGTGGGTGGTGCTGGCATGGGCGGCTGCGCGCTGGGTTTCCCGGGGGTGCCGCAAGGGACGCTGGGGGATGTAGTCTACTCCCAGCTCTCTGGTTCCCCGTGCCGGTCTTCTCCCCTCTCAGCCCCCTAACAGAGGGCAAACAACAAGGCTGGTGAGTGTCCCGTGCTGCGGGAGCCGCTACCAGGTTTTAAAGGCGCCTCTTGGCGCTGTGGGTGGTGCTGGCGTGGGCAGCTGCGTGCTGGGTTTCCCGGGGGTGCCGCAAGGGACGCTGGGGGATGTAGTCTACTCCCAGCTCCCTGGTTCCCCGTGCCAGTCTTCTCTCCTCTCCTCTCAGCCCCCTAACAGAGGGCAAACATAGCAAGTTTTAAAGGCGCCTCCTGGCGCTGTGGGTGGTGCTGGTGTGGGTGGCTGCGCGCTAGGTTTCCTGGGGGTGCCGCAAGGGACGCTGGGGGATGTAGTCTACTCCCAGCTCCCTGATTCCCTGTGCCGGTCTTCTCTCCTCTCAGCCCCCTAACAGAGGGCAAACAACAAGGCTGGTGAGCTTCCCACGCTGCGGGAGCCGCTAGCAGGTTTTAAAGGCGCCTCCTGGCACTGTGGGTGGTGCTGGCGTGGGCGGCTGCGCGCTGGGTTTCCCGGGGGTGCCGCAAGGGACGCTGGGGGATGTAGTCTACTCCCAGCTCCCTGGTTCCCCGTGCTGGTCTTCTCTCCTCTCAGCCCCCTAACAGAGGGCAAACAACAAGGCTGGCGAGCTCATAGCTATATATGCTATGGTTTTACAAAGAAGGTTTGCTTTAGATTCTTAGAAAAATCTCCCCGGATGTCCTCCTAGCAACCAGAAAAAATGCTAGAGGATGGCAAATCTCGCCTACGCTCTCCATCTTACAGTCCTGGAGCTGCGCGCAAGAAAAATTTCTGCCATGCAGTGATTGGCGAAATTTGGCCGGAACTCCATGTTACAAGAGTAATGCGTGGTCGCCAAAATGCCGCCAATTTCACTGGTGGAATGGAATATTTAAGCCCACCCATAATTCTTACTGGCAAAAGTGGGCAGATTCTGCTGCATGCTTCGCGTTCAGCAATGCTGCATGTACATACCTTATGAAAGTAATCAAATTACCTAGGGGCCCATTAGGATGGCGGGCGGTTTGCCCCCGCCGGGCCGGTGGGGGCGAACCGCCTGCCATCCACACCAGAAAGACCCCCCGCCATATTTGGAATGCTGGGGGGTCCGCGGCGGACGGAAAGACCGTCTGCCGCTTTTCCGCCGGTCGACTCGTCGACCGGGCGGAAAACATGTTTAATATGGTGGCGGTGTCTTGCAGACACCGCCATCCATATCAGGATGTCGGCGGAGATCAGCCTTTCCATGGCGGCGTTGCCGCCATGGAAAGGCATGCAGTCTTTGCTTTTGGGGGTCTGTTGCGGGCCCCCAGGGTGTTGGGGGGGTGGGGGCTGCACATGGGGGGTACCATTTGCATGCACAAGGTGGCAGGCACCGCGCGGTGCCTGTCACGTTGTGCATGCAAATGCACAACATGCTGTTTTACATTGCGGCGGGTGCTGCTTGCAGCACCGCCCGCGGCAATGTAAAATATGCATGATGCACCCGCCACTGTGGCGGGCGCATCGTAATCGGCACAGCAGGACCGCCGCACCCCTGGCGGACGGCCCCGCATTCCATTGCGGTGGCGGGCCATCGTAATAGAGCCCCTAGTTCGTAACTAATATGGCTGATATTTCTCATTACATTAGGTAAAGACTTTAGAGAAGACAGGTGTTTGGGAAGCAATAGGGAAAGTATTTTCAAAGACTGGTGAGTAGTTACTGGCATTGGAGGAGGGATTCTAAACAGTATACTCACCTTAATACTAATCCTTTTGATTTATGTGACATGCATTTTTCGTTTGAAAAGCAGTATCAAAATGATTTTGGCAAAGGGTGGGTCAAATTTCAAGGATTTGAAGGAGCGAATCCAGAGGAAGAAAAAGAAGAGAGAGAACAATTCTAATTTGAGGACGCCAAAGATAAGGTCTATTGTAAAATAAAGATTTGTAGAACTTCAGACACAAGCTGCGAAAATCAACAGCTTCTGTGTAATGAGGGAATTCACTTAGTGAAGGGATTTGTGGTGATTCCCAGAAAATCCAGAAGGAGGAATTTGGTAACACAGTTTTATATATTTAGGGCCTCATTTATGAGGCCGCTTGTGCCTCTGGAACGTCACTTTCTGTGACATTCCGTGGCAGAGATCTCTGTACTGGGGTGAATGTATGACATTGTTCTACATTCTGTCCATCAACTGTTGTTTTTGCATTCATCACCCCGAGTGGGACGGGTATGCCCAGACGTGGGTCCCGTGCTCTCCATGCCACTGGAATCAAGCTATCCTGGCTGAAGAGGGGTGATACCCCGAAACCGGTCCTAGGATGCTTGTTTCCAGTCCAGGGAAGACCTGGCTTGGCAGTTCAGGTTGGACTGTTCCGATGAGGCACAGGGTCAAGACTGATTTGCATATGGCTGGGTTCAAACTGAAATGGCATGGTGAGCAAAAAAACGATGGATTAGGCCCAGATCTCTGTACTGGGGTGAATGTATGACATTGTTCTACATTCTGTCCATCAACTGTTGATTTTGCATTCGTCACCCCGAGTGGGACAAGTATGCCCAGACGTGGGTCCCGTGCTCTCCATGCCACTGGAATCAAGCTATCCTGGCTGAAGAGGGGTGATACCCCGAAACCGGTCCTAGGATGCTTGTTTCCAGTCCAGGGAGGACCTGGCTTGGCAGTTCAGGCTGGACTGTTCCGATGAGGCACAGGGTCAAGACTGATTTGCATATGGCTGGGTTCAAACTGAAATGGCATGGTGAGCAAAAAAACGATGGAATTAGGGCCAGATCTCTGTACTGGGGTGAATGTATGACATTGTTCTACATTCTGTCCATCAACTGTTGTTTTTGCATTCGTCACCCCGAGTGGGACGGGTATGCCCAGACGTGGGTCCCGTGCTCTCCATGCCACTGTAATCAAGCTATCCTGGCTGAAGAGGGGTGATACCCCGAAACCAGTCCTAGGATGCTTGTTTCCAGTCCAGGGAGGACCTGGCTTGGCAGTTCAGGCTGGACTGTTCCGATTAGGCACAGGGTCAAGACTGATTTGCATATGGCTGGGTTAAAACTGAAATGGCATGGTGAGCAAAAAAATGATGGATTTAGGCCCAGATCTCTGTACTGGGGTGAATGTATGACATTGTTCTACATTCTGTCCATCAACTGTTGTTTTTGCATTCGTCACCTCGAGTGGGACGGGTATGCCCAGACGTGGGTCCCGTGCTCTCCATGCCACTGGAATCAAGCTATCCTGGCTGAAGAGGGGGGATACTCCGAAACCGGTCCTAGGATGCTTATTTCAAGTCCAGGGAGGACCTGGCTTGGCAGTTCAGGCTGGACTGTTCCGATGAGGCACAGGGTCAAGACTGATTTGCATATGGCTGGGTTCAAACTGAAATGGCATGGTGAGCAAAAAAACTATGGATTTAGGCCCAGATCTCTGTACTGGGGTGAATGTATGACATTGTTCTACATTCTGTTCATCAACTGTTGTTTTTGCATTAGTCACCCCGAGTGGGACGGGTATGCCCAGACGTGGGTCCCGTGCTCTCCATGCCACTGGAATCAAGCTATCCTGGCTGAAGAGGGGTGATACCCCGAAACTGGTCCTAGGATGCTTGTTTCCAGTCCAGGGAGGTCCTGGCTTGGCAGTTCAGGCTGGACTGTTCCGATGAGGCACAGGGTCAAGACTGATTTGCATATGGCTGGGTTCAAACTGAAATGGCATGGTGAGCAAAAAACCGATGGATTTAGGCCCAGATCTCTGTACTGGGGTGAATGTATGACATTGTTCTACATTCTGTCCATCAACTGTTGTTTTTGCATTCGTCACCCCGAGTGGGACGGGTATGCCCAGACGTGGGTCCCGTGCTCTCCATGCCACTGGAATCAAGCTATCCTGGCTGAAGAGGGGTGATACCCCGAAACCGGTCCTAGGATGCTTGTTTCCAGTCCAGGGAGGACCTGGCTTGGCAGTTCAGGCTGGACTGTTCCGATGAGGCACAGGGTCAAGACTGATTTGCATATGGCTGGGTTCAAACTGAAATGGCATGGTGAGCAAAAAAACGATGGATTTAGGCCCAGATCTCTGTACTGGGGTGAATGTATGACATTGTTCTACATTCTGTCCATCATCTGTTGTTTTTGCATTCGTCACCCCGCGTGGGACGGGTATGCCCAGACGTGGGTCCCGTGCTCTCCATGCCACTGGAATCAAGCTATCCTGGCTGAAGAGGGGTGATACCCCGAAACCGGTCCTAGGATGCTTGTTTCCAGTCCAGGGAGGAGCTGGCTTGGCAGTTCAGGCTGGACTGTTCCGATGAGGCACAGGGTCAAGACTGATTTGCATATGGCTGGGTTCAAACTGAAATGGCATGGTGAGCAAAAAAACGATGGATTTAGGCCCAGATCTCTGTACTGGGGTGAGTGTATGACATTGTTCTACATTCTGTCCATCAACTGTTGTTTTTGCATTCGTCACCCCGAGTGGGACGGGTATGCCCAGACGTGGGTCCCGTGCTCTCCATGCCACTGGAATCAAGCTATCCTGGCTGAAGAGGGGTGATACCCCGAAACCGGTCCTAGGATGCTTGTTTCCAGTCCAGGGAGGACCTTGCTTGGCAGCTCAGGCTGGACTGTTCCGATGAGGCACAGGGTCAAGACTGATTTGCATATGGCTGAGTTCAAACTGAAATGGCATGGTGAGCAAAAAAACGATTTATTTAGGCCCAGATCTCTGTACTGGGGTGAATGTATGACATTGTTCTACATTCTGTCCTGTAGGAGAGTAGGATCTGCTTCACATGGGTACCCCCACTTTTTGCTGATGCTTCACTGTTTTTCGACTTTAGTCTGGCTGGGGCCCTGCTAATCAGAACCCCAGCCTAGCTGCTTCCTCTCTAAAATGGTTTCCATGTGCCTTAGGCCCATCTCTGATTGGAATCTGGAGTGCCCTTATAAGTCCCTAGTATATGGTATACTATGTACCCAGGGCATAGGTACCTCAGAGGCCTACCAGGGGCTGCAGCATGTATTTTGCCACCCCTGGAAGGCCATCCAAAATGACACCACAGGTCTGCTACTTCAGCCTGGGTAAGGTGGTGCATGCACCCCTTACTGTGATATAGGCTACCTATATCACTACATACATACACACATATAAACCTATAAGTCAATCCTATGGCAGGCCTTATCAATCCTGGAGGCAGAGTGCGTGGTTCCTATGTGAGAGGGTGCCCCTGCATGAGCAGGACCCCTCTGCAGCGTTCGGAGACCCTTCTCTGATGCTGTTTGTAGTGCAGCCTGACCATATACTCTTAAGCGCATTATAACCTCGCGTTAAATGCTAACTTTGGGATGGCTGCACGGAAACATGTCGTGTTTGGTGTCAAACATCTTGGAATACTACCCCCCGCCAGTTCTGGCAGCGGGGGTAGCATTCCACCCTTCTAGAGGGAGAGACATGTACACACCGGCCTGCCCGGTAACTTCTTTCCAAGCCCTGGCATCACAAAATGGATGCCGCTGCCACAGACACGAGTCTGGCCTCCTGCTGCTGACCGAAACTCCGGCAGGGGAGGCCTGGACAATAGGTTTCCTGTCCCAGGGAGGTGTAACCACCTCCCCAGACAGGATAGTGTGTATTGAGGCTGGGCGGGAGCACTCTCTGGTGCTTTGAAGTCCTGCACTGGGGGCACATTTGGTGTCCCTGTGCATACCCCATTTCAAACCGGCTCAGGGGCTTCCAGCCCCTGCTCTGGCGTGAAACTGGACAAAGGGAAAGGGGTGTAACCACCCCTCTGCCCTGACCCTCCCATAGGTGGGTCCTCAGATTATGTCCAACCCCCTAACTTGGTATAAGTATGGGACCCCAGTCCTTAGGACTTTAGATTTACCTGGATGAAACTCTGACACAGAATCCTGGACCTTCGACGCTCTACTTCAAGATTAGAGGACTGAAGAATCTCCCTTGGGGTCAAGGAGTGACTCCCCTGCTTGGCAGGCACCAAAGAAGCAATTGTCCGGTCTGCATTGCTGAAGCTCCCGCCGGACGCCAAAGTCTTTGCATCACCAGAGGTGGATTTCTAGACTTCCCCGAGGCTGCCCTGAGTCCCCAGCAAAGCTGAGGCCCGTAGCTGTCGTGGGTAACGTGGAACCCTGACCCCTGGACACCGATCGCATTTGCAAGTGCATCCTCTTCTGGGTCTCTCACAAAGTTGTGCTTTAGGCTCCGAGTAGCCCCAGCCTCCAGCACCGACTGCACCGAAGATCACTGGCCTCCACTCCACGAGTGTCCTGTGAGCCAGCTCCATGTGCATCCACTCGAGGCTCCTTTGCGGTCGCTAGTCCGTTGGCTAGTAGGCCCTCCCGAAGGCCAATCTTCTTTTGCTTGGGCTCCCTGGTTGGTCCAGGCGTGCCCTGACTTACCCTTGCTGGGTGAGTCCCACAGACCTTGCTGGTCTGCACCATCATCCTTCTTCCGTTTCCACAAGACTTGCCGTTGCCAAGGCTTGTTGGGTCCAATCCGGTCACCGACACCCCTGCAATCGACAGACGTCATGGGACAGCTCGAATCCAGCTCCTGGTCATCGTTGACACCTCCTGAACCTCGTGGCTGAAGAGTCAAGACAACCATCAACCTACCTGAAGCACTCAGCATCGGTGGGCATCTGCTCATCGCCTTCCTGGTCACTGGCTAGTGACCCAGACTCTGTCCCCTCTGCTTTCAGGTTCTTCAGATCTTCGATCCACCTTTGGATCCACCCGAACACTTTCGACTTGGCCGCCAGCAGCACTTTGCAGCAGATCGCCATTGAAAACGACGACGAAACCCGACCCCGAAAGACACCTATGCACCCGGCTCCCTGGGTGAGGTAACTCGAGTACTCCGGTGCTCCCGTGGGTATTGACACTAGAACAGCCTAGTTCTAAAAGGGTTTGCTCCAAGTCCTCCTCTAAGTGTCCCTTTTCTTTAAACTTCCAACCGCGACTTTCCCCATAGAAGTCAACGGCGATTCGCGGCTGTGTTCTCACACTGCACGGGTCCCCCGTGGGTCCCCTGTGTCACTACCTTGGGTGGTTCCTGGTGGTCCAAGCACTTCTACAGGCTCTAGGCCTTGTGTCTAGCTCAGTCGTGGTTCTTATACCACTTTATTGGTATATGGTTTGGTACGCCCCTAGGGCTCATACGTGTATTTGTGCTATTACTGTAGATAACTAACTTATAACTTATGTACTTCGAACTCTAGCCTCATAAAGAGATTAGAGGGGTGTGTTTAGCAATAAATACATATATTTTGAATATATACCTGGTGTGGTCCTCTTTCATTTGGTCACTCAAGAGATTATAGACTGGTAAAAAAAGCTGCTTTACATTCCTTCAAGACTTAGCCTGAAGGCTGCTCTCCATAGCTACCACTAGGATAGCTTTCAATAAAGGTTGTCTTTAACCTATCTCCAATAAGGGGTTGTTTGGACTGGTGCAAGGTGCCCACTATAATTAGTGGACAGCATATACCAGGCCAACTTACCACATGTCCATCAACTGTTGTTTTTGCATTCGTCACCCCGAGTGGGACGGGTAGGCCCAGACGTGGGTCCCGTGCTCTCCATGCCACTGGAATCAGGTTATCCTGGCTGAAGAGGGGTGATACCCCGAAACCGGTCCTAGGATGCTTGTTTCTAGTCCAGGGAGGACCTGGCTTGGCAGTTCAGGCTGGACTGTTCCGATGAGGCACAGGGTCAAGACTGATTTGCATATGGCTGGGTTCAAACTGAAATGGCATGGTGAGCAAAAAAACGATGGATTTAGGCCCAGATCTCTGTACTGGGGTGAATGTATGACATTGTTCTACATTCTGTCCATCAACTGTTGTTTTTGCATTCATATTTACAAGGCAGCACTAAGCTACTTTTTGTGGCTTAATGCTACCTCATAAATATTGTTCCCTTAATGCAGTTTTCTGCGTTAAAGGGGCGTGCATTGGGTGCTGCTGGGGGCGTTCTCAGCAACATCCATGCTTTTCGACACTGCCCCAGATTTACGAGAAATCGTAAACCTGAGGCAGCACCAAAACTTACGCCTCCTCAAGGGAGGCGTAAGGGAGGCACAATGAGGAGAAATATCTTTATTTCTTCTTGTTTTTCTTTTTTCTATGTGTGCTGCATTTTGCAGCACATAGAAAGAGGAAAAAGCCTCTTGCAATTGTGTTTGTGCAGGAAGGTTTCTCTTCCTGCACAAAGATAATCATCCCCGCAACGCAGGCACCCTTGCACCATGGCACAAAGGTGCCTGCTTTGGTGCACAGCAGTCCATTGTGCGCCTACACAGGGGAAAAGAAGAGGAATGCGCTTCATTTGATAGATATGGTGCATGCTGCCATTTTTTTGCCATAAAGCAGCACAGCAGGAAGGCCTGCGGCGCTGCCTACTGCAAAACCTCATAAATGAGGCCCTTAATGTTTGCCGTAACCTCAGAGTTGCAGATAAACACACAATCATTTTTTGAAGAATGAAATCATGCTATTCACGCATAAATGTATGTTTGTTAATATCCTTTGCGTTTTAAAATGGCTATTGGTTGCCATCTTTACTCTGTAACACGTGAGTAATTTCTTTCTAGGCAAGCTGAATGTCTAATGCTGACGAATGCATTGTTCTTTCTCTTTCTTTCCCATGTGAAGAAATGTTTTCTTATTGTAATCATTGTGCAATGTTTTAATGAATAGGGTATTCAAGAATACACCTGCATTGCTAATGGGTTTATAGGTTTTATCTCGTTTCCGATAGTGTAACTTTGAAGGACGCAGCTAGAGGGTTGTTAGTGAGAAGGCCTTGAGACTCTGTGGACTATGCAATTGTATAATCTTGTGTCATCCTGATTGAACAGCTTTCCTGAGAACAATGTGTAGGTGTGTGAATTGTTAGAATTGTGCTTTCAATATAGTGCAGACAGAGCTGAACTGAACAGATTCAGATTACTTTAGACTTGAGATCAAGGTAGAGCAGGCATTAGATTTTTCCTTAAGGCATCCTTATTCTTGGATTGTCCTTTAATCTATAGGGGGCAGATTTACAAGCCCCTTGCACCACTTTTGCGTCACTTTTCCCATGTTAAAAGTGACGCAAAAGTGACGCAATGGGCTTGTAAATATGCCCCTAGGGGGCTTATTTACAAGGCCCTTGCGCCACTTTTGCGTCACTTTTCCCATGTTAAAAATGACGCAAAAGTGACGCAAGGGGCTTGTAAATATGCCCCTAGGGGGCTTATTTACAAGGCCCTTGCGCCACTTTTGCGTCACTTTTCCCATGTTAAAAATGACGCAAAAGTGGCGCAAGGGCCTTGTAAATCTGCCCCTAGGTCTTTTATGATCTTGATTTGCTTAATAAGCATTCCAGTTGTTTACAACTAACCTGATTGATTTTTTACTTCTGTAATTCATTCACTTTTAATAAACCTTTACGGTTTGAAACAGACAATTCTCTGTCGGTATTGTGGAACCTAATGTGCTTCACATATCATTGAATGTGTTCTCTTTTATAGACCAGGCTGGTTTTTGGAAATTCGATCCATCTGATAGCGCTTTATGGTCTCTGAAATTTGCACGAAACAAATCGTAACAGTGGTATTGCATTTCACAATTGCAAATTGCAAAGTTCCTTTTGTACATTATACATTTGTAATAATGAACATGACTGTTTCATAAAAACGTGACACTCTCATGAAAACATCATATATTGCACTTATGTGAGTTACAAATGTCTGATTTCTAGAGGAAGTAGTAAAATTGGAGTAGATGACGTGAAATTTCATTTGCAATTCGTACGTTTGAGGCAATTCTAAATAGGGAGCAAATAGGTTTTTTGCTGCATTTGGCAATATCACATGAGCAAAATTATTGTACATCTGATCATTTTCTATGTGCAGATCTTGCATGGAAAAATCTGGCGAAATATTGGTTGAAGAAAGGGAAAATAAATCAGTGGTAATTTGGCGTACAAGCTCTAATGCCACGAGTTTTCCCTCATTCCAGGTAGGAAAAATCGTTAAATTGGTACGCAATCTCTACCGGGGGAGCGGTTGGGAGAGAAGTGGAGTGGGGGTGGGGGGGCAGTTGCACCAAGTTGTATCCATATTTCCCTAGACAGGTTTACTGCATTAAAATACTAGGCCCCTACAGTAAGGGCCTTACTGAAGGAAATTCCACTGGCTGGTGCTTACCTGCTGTTAGCATATTTCCACTTATCAAAATCAGGTCTTCACCACAGAATTCTTGGCCGGGGACATAGCTATCAATGTTGCAGCAAGTGCGGAGGCACCAAGTCCCAGAGGTCTCGGGAGCCGACTGCACCCAGAATGGGGCTGTGATTTTTACTACCTAATTGAGGTTAAGGGGCCTCATTTTCCTTGGCTGAGTTAGGGTCCATGGTGCTCTGGCTACACCATTGCTTTTGCCGCAGACCCTTTCAGTAGACTTAAATTGGTATTCTCGTTTCTAGCGACACTATGTAAATGAGACTACGGAGAGCATTGTGAATGCTGCGCTCGCTTTGTAATTTTTTTAAATTTCTTTGTCAGTTTTATGTAGCTCGAACTCGACCCGAAGGTATCAGAGCGCTTTACATGAGCACCAGTTGCATTACAGACGGGCACATGCATTTTTAGGCGTGAGGAGATTAAGTGATTGCCTCAGAATCACAGGGGGGCAGATTTACAAGCCCCCTGCGCCACCAGTACGTCACTTTTCATGACGTACTGGTGGCGCAGGGGGCTCCTCCATATTTACAAGGACAGGAAAAGCCACCCTGTGTGACTTTTCCGCTCCTTGTAAATACGGACCCTTCACAGGCAGCACTTTGCGTTGAAGTGGCGTTCCATGGGTGTTACTGTGGGTGCAGGTCTTTAAGTGGGATGAAAAAACTGGGGGGTCTCTCAAACGGGTGTGGCCAATGTAAAAAAGGGCGTGGCTTAAAAACACGTAAGCTAAAAATCTGAGTTTAGCATAGTGTGCCGCCCGACTTGTATTTTGCGGGTTCTGTCATTGCATCCAGATATATGAAACAACAAGTAACATCATACCTACAACAAGTCACGACTATTGGCTTTGTCAATGGTTGTTAGTTTCAAAAGATAAATAAGCGAAACTATGGCTTGTATATAATGTTGACAAAGCTTCGACTTACAGCCCTGGTGACACCACGACATTGTTGCTGCTCCTGACTTTCAAAAAGAGAAGGGAAATCCCGAGAGAAAATGACTCTCTTTAAAGGATTTCCCTTCTCCTACAACGCTCACGTCATGCTGTAACTTCTCCACTAGTGAGAATTGAGCAGTGTGAGCAGCGCACATCGATGTGCCTGCTGTCACTGCAGTCCGGAAAAAAACGGACCGCTTGTGCCAGGGCACAAAACAGAGCCCGATAGGGAGCCGTTTCGAGGCCTCCTTAAAAAAACTGCTGGTGAGACCCGGCCCACTTAAAGCCCTGTGTGGGTGTTCCCACGCAACACCCATGGAACAAGACACATCTCCAGATTTATGAGAAATCGTAAATCTAGAGATGCGTCTGAATGCTACGCCACCCTAGAGGTGGCGTAGCGAGGCGCAACGAGGAGAAATTCGTTTTTTCCTCTTTCAATGCGTGCTGCATTCTACAGCACGCATTGAAAGAGGAAAATGCCTGTAGTGATTGTTTTTGTGCAGGAAGGTGCCCCTTCCTGCACAAAAACAATCTCCCCACGACGCAGGCATCCTTGCACCATGGTACAAGGGTGCCTGCGCCAGCGCATGGCTGCAGTTTGCGCGCCAGCGTCGGGGGAAGCACAGAGATGCGACATATTCTTGTAAATATGTTGCATCCCTGTGCTTCGGAAGTGCTGCAGCGTGGCGCAGCCAAAGGGCTTGCGCCACGCTGCGGCACTTCCTTGTAGATCTGCCCCAGGATGTTTGAGCCTCCCGCCAGACTTGAACCTGGTTCCCCAGCTTCAAAGTCGGACTCTCTAGTCGTTACGCCATACCTTGAAAGAAGCTGGGAAGGATAAAAGTAAAGAGTGAAGTCATTTTGAGGCAATATTAGTCAACAGTAAGGTGGTCACGGAAAGTTCATATGTCCCTTTAGTCATAGCAGAGACATTACGGATCATTTGGTGAAGTGGAGAGCGCGCAGTGTTTTCTTTATTGAGCTGCGCCTACAGTATTTTTATTGCCGACGTGTCTAAATCATAGACCAGGGGAAATTGTCTAAAAAGGGATTTCATGAAAACGAACTGGTTTGCTTACGCAGCGGCAATTAACTAACTCACGCAAAGCATTTGAGGGCGAAAGTTGAAGTGTGAAAAAGTACTGCGTATAGCACACAGTGTCTGGAACAGACCCGAAGAGTGTTATGCTGTACCTGTCAAGTAAAATATTCACTGTGACAGACAGCTTTGTTATGCCTAACACTTTCAATGGCAGCGCAAATTAATCTTGCAGGTCTCACAGGAATCATCACAAAGAAGAACACAGGCCCTGTGTATTCAGTTTGCACAGTTCACAAAAAGGCAACGTTACCTTTTGCGCAAGAGCAATCAGCGGAGCACGGAGTTGATGCGCCGTGACAGCACAAGCTGTGCCAAAGAAGGACGTGATTTAATGATAGGGAGCTGGCGCCTTTGTTTGCACAGGTGCTTCGCGATTAACAGTCGGTGCAAATCGCTGGTTCAGGGGAACGTCGACATTGCTGAGCCGTGCCAGGTTGTATATTAAATTTGTCATCGGTAGCCGGATGTTGGAGCGGTGTTATGAACACTGACTGAAAGGGAGGCTGAGGGAAACTCGAGACAGGCTTCTTCGCTCCTTCATACCGCTCCCATTTCCCTGTTGACCGCTTGCTTTTAACTGCCTTCTTATTTGAGATGAACGCCTATGTAAAGCGCTTGAAATGTGGTTTACAACAGGGTGCTTCTTGGCACTAGTGCTGAACTGAATTGTGACAATTTAAATGAACAGAGTAATTTGGAAACAGATACCTTGGGGCAGATTTACAAGCCCCGTGCGCCACTTTTGCGTCATTTTTTACATGGGAAAAATGACGCAAAAGTGACGCAAGGGGCTTGTAAATCTGCCCCTTGTCCTTTACCCTGTTCTGCGTGCTCTGCCTTTTGACCCTGAGTCTTGGAAGGCTCATCATGGATACATGTGGTTGATTCTGGGTGTTGTTTTGCAACCACTGGGTGGAACAGATTGACAGAAACAGACAAGTTGAATCTTCCGATGGCATTATTATGCACGGTCGATTTGAAATCTTCTGTTGATGCGATTCAGGTTTGTGATGCAGTTGCAGTGTTGCATTATGGGTGTGATTATTTGGTAGGGGACAGAGCCAACCCCTTTAGAGAGAGAGAGCTAGCTCTGTGTATCCTTGGGAGTTTGAGTTCTACTTGAAAGTAAAGGTTTTCAGCAGTGCTTAATTTGTAAAATATTAAGTGCCACGCAGGGCTTTAAGTGGGCCGGGTCTCACCGGCTCTGAGCACCGGCAGTTTTTTAAAGGGGGCCTCGAAACGGGTCTCTATCGGGCTCTGTTTTGTGCCCTGGCACATGCGGTCCGTTTTTTCCAGACTGCAGTGACAGCAGGCACATGGATGTGTGCGTGCTCACACTGCTCACTTATCACTAGTGGAGAAGTTATGGCATGACGTCATGCTAGGTGGGTCTAGGGGAAGGGAAATCCTTTAAAGAGAGTCATTTTCTCTCTGGATTTCCCTTCTCTTTTTGAAACTCAAGAGCAGCAACATTGTCGTCGTGTCACCAGTTCTTTAAGTGGAAGCTTTTTCAATATTATAACAAAGCCATATTTGCTGCTTATTTATCTTATGCAGCTAACAACCATTGACAAAGCCAATAGTCCTGACTTGTTGTAGGTATGATGTTACTTGTTGTATCACATATCTGGATGCAATGACAGAAACAGCAAAATACAAGTCGGGCGGCACACTATCTTAAGCACAGATTTTTAGCTTACATGTTTTTAAGCCACGCCCTTAATTACATTGGCCATGCCCCTTTGAGAGACCCCCCAGTTTTTTCATCCCACTTAAAGCCCTGGTGCCAGGGCTCTGACCAGGAGGCCACTGCAGCTTGCACCACCCATCGCCCCTGTCATCGCTGCCAAAACAACTACGAACCATCTCTCTCGCATGTAAATGCAACAGTTCAGATTATTCCAGGTCCCCAAAGCCCCAGGAATGGCTGGGGAGGAAGGTATTAGTAATTTTTTAATGTATATTGTTTTCTTAAACAACTGTTATACTGCTCATCTCTAAATTACATGAGCAGCGCCACCTGGTGGCAGACGGCCCTATATGTGGTGTTGACGATTAGGTGCCGGTGCCGAGCACCGGAAACTAATTAAGTGCTGGTGCTCAGCACCGGAAAGCTCTGGCTCAAATTAAGCACTGTTTTTCAGCCTTTCCTGTACTTCTATTGGCTGTCTTGTGGTATCTCCGGGGTTCAGGAACACAACCCCATTATGAGTTGTACTCTAAGGGTCCGCTTAGCAATTGTGAATAACATGAGCGGCTGGCACAAATCGGGGGTGGCGGGGCGGGGGCATGTTGCGAGGGGGGGAAAGGGGGTGTAAAAAAAGAAAAAAAACGCACCCCTCGCCGGGCCTCTCCTCCGTTGTCCCACCGTCGTCTCTCCCGGCCGGTATTCCAGGAAGAGGAAGAACCCAGGCTGAGGTTCCCCGGAGTCAATCACAACGCAGCGTTGTGATTGGTCTGAGCGCCGTGGTTCGGTGCTCAGCCAGGGAATGGGAGCCTGGGCATGTTCTTCACCCAGGCTATAATGCAACCTGGGTGGAGAACATGCTAAGTGTGTATGAATGTTTGGCTGGCCCGAGACAACGGGCCAAACATTCATGCACACTTAGGGAGTGCAAACCACTCCTCCCCTGCTCTGTCAGCAGAGCAGCCCCGCTCCACCCACAAAGCTGCCGCAGCAGGGAAGAAATAAAGTGATAATAACCTCGAGTTATTATCATTTTATTTTTCCTTTATTTCACTGCTGCAAAGCAGTGGAGCAGTGCTCCTCCGCCTTAGCAGAGGTGCCGCCACTGGTGAATATTGAGATTAAATAAGATTAACGTATCCAAATCACCTGGTTATTGCTTAGAGCTGCCCAGATTTTCACCCAGAAATTTCAGTTGGTTGTGTAACTGGAGGAAAATGCAGGCACGCAATAAATCTATAGTATTCCTCATCCCGATGGGCCAGGCAGCTCCCCTTTAGAAATGAGGGAATGCAGTCTGGGCATTTAGTGTTGTGGTCTTTTTGCCCCTTCTGTAATACAATATTTCTAATTATAAATGGCAAAAGGCACAAAATGGGGTTTGCGTTTGGACTGGTATTTTTATAATACCACTGCATACTATGCTAATGTTCTCTTGTTTTTATAAAACTTGAAAAAGATGTCTAGTATTTTGTGTGGATGGGCTTGATTTACTATATATATATATATATATGTTTATTTCGGGCACAGCCCATAAAACACATCATATCAATACAACAGGAGTAATCTTAAAAACAGGATCACGTAAGAGAATTAAAAGAATAAAAACGTCATTGTACAAGTACCCAATTATAGAACACAGTAAAGACCATAGTTGTTGTTAAAAATACGAAGAGGGACTACGCCTAAAAAGATACATGTAATCAAGGAACAAAAAAGGTCAGATTAAAAATAAAAAAATCATATATTTACACTGAGGGGGATATATGTAATACAGTATCAATACTGGTATTTGTCAAGCTCTTTCATGGAGTAGTGTTAGAATTGACCTTCCTCCTTAAAGTCCAGGCGATGTACAGATATTGGGAAACCGCAAAAGCTAAAAGTTCTCTCGTATCGCTCTTGAAAAGTCTCTCGGCTTCCCAATAATGCCTAATGCCCATACTCTTGCATACTGCCAACAACCATTTTTTCCGGGGTGTTCTGTAATAAGGGCAAAATAACATAAAATGGGATTCTGTTTCCACTATGTTTGGGCAGTTAGGGCAAAAATTTGACTTAGAAAAGGTACATTTGTCCATTTAGTAGTCTGTGACCTTAGGGGCAAAATCCCACATCTGTATTGGACATAGAAGTTTTTTAGTTGTTGCGGGTGCAGCCTGTTCATATAGGGTTCTAACCGTGGTAGGCTTTTATGAATAAGGAACTTTCCAGTGACGGTGTTTGATTCATACGCTTCCCACGTTTGATGTATAACTGCCTCCCAATAACACTGTTTGACTTTTGCCGTATCCCCTTTTACGATTGAGTCTGGTGCCGTCCATAAATTACTCATGCCAATTCTGCATGTTAATTCTTGTATATGTTTAAGCCAGGGTGTTTTTACTTTACTGTCAAAGGCTAGTAGGTCTTTCACGCACTCTCTATAAGATAGCAGTTCTTATGTAGACCATAATCTAACCCAATACAGCAATGGTTTTAGGACGGCTATTAAATTAATAGGATTAAGGGCCAGATCTAAGCGTATTGGTGTTACAGGGGTACTTTGGGGAAGTTTAAAAAGTGTTTTTAAAAACCTGTTTTCCGTCTTGGTTAGCCTATCTGCATCTGCATACCCCCAAATCTCAGCTCCATATAAAGCTGACGCAACAGCTATGGCTTTGTACACAACCATGACAGGAGCAACCGTTCCTCCAGAAGTGGCCTTGTAACGTCTGGCTATGGCGAAAGCTTTCTGATGTAATGTGATTTTACTTTTTTCCATCTGTGGGGCCCATGTTTGAGTGTTACTTAACCTAACCCCAAAATAGTCAAAATATTTGACTATCTCTAGGGGGAAGCCCTCTACAGTCACTATACCTCTGCACTTCTTGTGTGGATTCATTAACATAACTTTAGATTTTGAGGGGTTCAGTTCTAGCCCTCTTTCCCCACAAAATGTGATGAAGGTATTCAATTGAGATTGAAGGCCCATAGGTGTGCGGGAGATCAGCAGAGTATCGTCTGCGAACATTAATATAGGAGTTGGTATACCCGCCACTCTCGGGGCATCATGTTCACATAGCTTCAACCTCTCTGCAGCGCCATTTATAAATAGGCTACATAATTTTGGGGCAAGGATGCATCCCTGTCTGACCCCTTTCCTGATAACTATATTCTCAGTTAAGTCCCCACTTATGTTCCACCTCACCCTTGCATATGTGTTCTCATGTAAGAGCCTGAGTATCCTTAGTAAATCTGACGGTATACCGTAGTCTTCCAATACCACCCACAGTGTGTTTCTAGGGACCAGGTCGAATGCCGCTCTTAGATCAATAAAAGCGACATACAGATGATCACGCAACAAAGTGATATATTTCCAGGTTATCACTTTGAAGTGGAGGACCTGGTCCAGGGTGCTGATTTTCGGTCTAAAACCTGCTTGGCAGTCTTCCAAGATATTATTATGCTGCATCCACTCATTCAGTCTAAAAAGGACCTGTCTACAAAATATTTTTGGGTAGTTATCTATGAGGCTAATCGGCCTATAATTTAATGGAATAGATCTCTCCCCTTTCTTGTAAATTGGTATAAGTACCGCAACCTGCCATGACGAAGGGATCCTATTGCTATTTATTATACTATTAGATAGTGCATTCAGGTAAGGGGCCCAGATGCCAGGTTCTGAGAGATAAAGATCTCCCGAGATGCCATCCATTCCAGGGGCTTTACCTTTGTCTGTAAGCATTAGAGCTTTATGTGTTTCACATAAAGTAAATATAGGGATCGATTGTGTAATTGTGGCATGAGATGGAGTAATCACTTGAGATGATTGGCCACCGCTGGCCTCTTCAAAGGGGATAAACTCTTGGATGTTCCTATTGTGCTGGCTATCGTACAGGGCACTAAAGTGAGTGATCCAAGTATCGGGGGTGATAGCAGAATCTAAATGAGTGTTATTGTTGGAGTTCCCCGTTACTAATTTCCAAAAGTTGTTTTGGTCACCCTTCTCTAGAGCCTCAGAAAGCGTTAGCCATTGGGCCTGATCCCATTCCCTTTTGGTTTTGGCTAGGAGTTTTTTATATTCATGCCTAGTCTTTATTATTTCAGGTCTAAGCCCTTTTTAATGGCACACAAGAGTTGGGATTTTCCTAAGCGGCAGTTCTTATTGTACCAGGTAGGCATTTTCGTTTTATTTACTCCTCTTTTCTGTTCCCTCAAGAAACATAATTTTAGGGTGTCCATGAGATCAGAGTGTAAGGTTATAAAATGACCGTTAAACATGTTATTTAGGTCAATTTGGGACATTTTTGTAAGAAAAAGGTTATAAATAAGTGCCATCGTTTTTCCATCGCCAACCACTTCTGCCCACTTAATATTCCTCAGGTTTTTTGATGTTATAATTGGTACAGTGGAGACGACTGCCTTCAAATGAAAGTCTTGAAACCCAGTCATATAAAAAGATGCGCTTAAAGCCTGATGATCACTGTCTGGCCTGAAAATGACTTGCATATCATGTTGTTCTGGCCAAAGGTCGTTGTCTAATAATATGTGGTCAATCCTTGATCTACTTAAGCCTCTACCAAAGGTAAATGAAGGGGGGCTGTCGGACCTGGTATTACCATTTACTAATCTTAATCCATGGTCAATGATAAAATCGGTAATCTGAGTGCCCACCTTTGAGGTACCAGGAGTTTTCTTATAGTTGGAAGTAGCTGATATATCCTGGGGTCTAGACTCAACAAATAAAGGAATACAGGTGTTGGTATCACCCGCCACAATTTTCAAGGTCTTTTGAGTAGTCTGCCCCAAAAAGTAATCTAGCCTACTTACAATGGAAGATTGCAAGTTTGAGGGTACAGTTCTAATATAAATGTTCACCAAAGTTATATACCTGGGTCCTGACCCAGTTTTGATGATAATTTGCAGGGCCAGAAGCTCTTTAGAATTAATTGGGAGCATTTTCACAGTTGGAAAGAGATCAGCTCTCAACCATATTAAGAGGCCACCTGAAGGGCGTCCTGCCCATGATGGGACGGCTTCTTCACTAAAGGTGATAAAGCCTGGGCGAAACACAGATTCTGTTGCCCAGGTTTCTTGCAGTAGAACAATATGGTGATGATCGATAAATGAGCCCCACTCTGGGTCAGAGGGTTTAGTCTTAATGCCTGCAACATTCCATGAGAGTAGTCTTAAGTGATTATCGTGCTTTGCTATCTTGAGCACCGTTTGAGTTTCCCCCCCTTGTGGCTTGGATGACTGTGGGGTCTCTCTAGTTGTAGGGGCCATGATAACATGACTCTCAGAGTTAACTAGAGAGTTTAAGGCCGGTGGATGTAGTCAATCACATGCTTCCAGATTGGACAGGGGGGCAAATCTATTCTCCAGGGTTATACCTGGTGTCCCAGAATAACCCCCTGAGTTCTTCCACGCCTGTCCCTCCCTCTGATATCGATTACTTCTTGGGACTAGCGAGTGAAGGGGTCTATAAAAATAACCCAGGGGTAACACAATAATCTGAGAACTCTTTGGGGGAACTTTACCTAAATGCTCTAAAAGGTGTCTAACGAGAAATTCATCTTTAAAATTTAGAACCACGCAATCTCCCAACATTTCCTTCCTCGCAGGGCCTACCCAAGCTACCCTTCTGGCCATAATCAAGTGACTTGGGAGACTCCTGCGATTACCCCCCAACTCATCCAGTTTTTGCATCAACCAGTGCAGAGCTTTAGCCATCAGTTGTACTGTGGACTCTGGTTGGTCCTCCCTCAGCAATGGTACATTCCCTAGCACCAGTACCAGGGGTGCGGCTGCCGGGGGGAGATGTAAGATCTGTGTTCCCGTCGCCATTGGTCCAGTGTTCAGTCTTCCGGTCCTTTGCTGCTCAAGGCTTGCACTCAGCCTATTCATGGGCCCACCCTGACCTGTGGATGCTATGTTGGAATGAAGGCTTTGGTGGTTTATTGCATCCTCCGCTCGATTCGAGTGTTGCGGGAATTCCTGTATTTGAGCAATTGTGCCCGGGGTTATACTCATATAGGTGTCAGAGTTGGGATGTAAAGAATTGACCGCGTCAATAGAAGCAATCGCATTGTTTGGACAATTTGTTGTCAGGACCATTCTGTGTGGCTGTACTTGAGTTTGAGTCTCTTGTCCAGATCCCGAACCAGACCTAGCGGACAATATCTCTAATAGATGGGCGTTGCGTGTGGCCTGGGCTTCTAAGCCTGCTAACTTCTCTTCGATCCGGTTTAGTTTTAGTGAGATGGGATTCAGCATAGTGGCAACTAAAGTTTCTAGTCTCTGCCACATGTCCTCGTTTGTCAAGGGACTCACAATTGATGTGGGAGTTTCCGAGGTACTTTCACCACCTTGCGCACCTTGCACAGCTACTATATCCTCCCCGCTCCCCCTTGCTTTTGCCGGTCTAGGGGCTTTTGCTGGTTTTTGGCTCTGTGGACCGCCACCCCTTTTTCTCTTTCCTGGGTGATCGATGTTGACTCCCAGAGGCTTTTTCGTGCCTTGTAGATATTCTTTTCATCGGGAAGATGGATGCTGGCTGCTCGGGTGACGTTCCCGTAAGTGTTTCCATTACTGCTTCCTGAGCTAATAGGGGGGGTTGCTTATGGGCGGTGCAAGATGTCTCGCACCCCAAGGAGAATCTTGTTTACGGGGTGGGCTCCAGGGATAAACGGCGTTCTGTCAGTTCGATTTCATGTGTTAGGACTGACGTAGCCCTAGTTAAGAAGGAATCAAGAGTTCCCACAATTCTGTCTCCCAAGCGGTCGTTCAGACCCTTACACTTACTCATCCTGAGGTAAAGTTCAGAAATTTAATGCAGTAACAAAAATGTCCAAGAATAATAATGCACAGTACCTTGGTAAAATACTCAGTTTTCAGGGGGGGGGGCCCAGCCTCCTCCGGGCTCCAACAGGCGTGGCGTCCTCCTCTTGTAGCGTGACCGCGCGCAATGCGTGATGGGAGTTGTAGTCCAGATTGCGGGAGTCCGTGGCGAGGGTAAACAACAGGAGCCCAACAATGTCAGCGGTTACAGCGCGTTGTTTTAATGCCCTACACATTGCCTGTCTCAGTCACCTCTGGCCCCTGCAGCGCCGCAGCACTTAGTAATGCCGACAGGTACTTTCTAGTGGCCCGCTCCACGGGTCGACATTGAAGCCTTCTAGCACCGTGGTGCTCACTCGCACACTATCAGCAAACTTAAGTCCTGCTGGGAAAGTATTGTGAAATGCGGGGGGCACTCAGACTCCTATATGCAGCATCGGCGCCCACTACGGCTGTATACGGCGTTCTGGCCAGATGCCCCACGTGTGCCTCTTGACACGAAGGTAAACTCCCCGTTTAGTGTTACAGACGTGGTCTTTTTGTCCCTTCTGTAATACAATATTTCTAATTATAAATGGCAAAAGGCACAAAATGGGGTTTGCGTTTGGACTGGTATTTTTGTAATACCACCGCATACTATGCTAATGTTCTCATGTTTTTGTAAAACTTGAAAAAGATGTCTAGTATTTTGTGTGGATGGGCTTGATTTACATTTGACTTTATAGTGGAAAATCCTCCCTTTTCTGGGGGAAATGGTAAATGCAAAACAGAATTCACCAATTAAATTCCTCCACTGTGGTATTGTTATGTTGGAGACCTTTAGTTTCCTCCTGTTAAAATGCTTGCCCGCTTCTTTCAAAGCCTTGTATGGGTGTTATTTATGTATATTGTATTTCTAATGTGCGAACTTACCAAAAACACTATGCCCTATAGAGTTAAACTTGGATGAGGAACTAGCAGTTCATGTAGGTTAATTGAGGCGTATATTGTACGTAGGCTTGACTCACTTGTCCCTTGGATTTAAAATGTGACTACTTAACACATCATACCCCCTAAATGAAGCAGTCGAAGATTCAGAATATAACAGTTTTTTTCACTTCCACACAGGTGCACTTTGAAGTCTGTGGCATGGACAAGCAGATATGGAGCTAAGATTATATTTTTTTAGCATTCTATGAGAAAGTATTTTTTTACAGTTATGGGTGCTACTGCTTTTTCCTTTGCTTGATTTGAATGTATGCTTTACAATGATTCATTGTGTAAATGATTAGCTACTCTGTTACACCTTAAGTGTCCTCATGATCTAAGATATACTTTTCTTTAATAGCCCCATGAAATGCGCCCCAGTAGGCCAAATTTCATGAATTGAAGTAATGTTTTGTATGTATATAAGGGGTGAATGTGGGATCACAAACTTTGTTTTGGCAAACAATGTGAGATTACATATGGTAGCACACCACAAAATTTGAAAGCCAATATTATTAAATTGAATTATCATGGATGTTCAATCTATTTGAAAAAATAAATCATTGGTTTCAATGTTGACTCCACTTTGGACGCCAACGAGTATGCAGTTTAAAGATCAGTTCCCTTTGCATTTTAATTTATTTTTTCTGTTACGGCCCATTTGGGTGAAATTGAAATTAGAATTAGATTAAAACATTTTGGATATTTTCATGATGATTGCGGAAAAAAGCATGTTGCAAAGTCAGAATTATGATGTGACTATGTATTGTGGATATGGCAATATGTGGGAACTTGAGACTAAATCATATAAATTATAAGTGTCTGTTAGTAAGTAACATTAGATGGACAGAAATCCATAGGCTGATCCATTCATATATTTTATTGGTATTATTCTAATTGATTTACTATTCCAAGATGGTGCTGAATTTTTCTGTCATTTGTTCCATGCCCCAGCATATTGTCCATTTTCTGTTTCCATTCACTTAAGCACTTTATATTGTCTATTTTCACTGTTGTTATGCGACCAGTGATCAAGGCGAGGTGTTGCTGAAACGTGTAGGGTTGCCTGTTCCTAATTAAAATTCACGTTTGTATTATCAACATCGAGGTGTGTGTGCCTTTTTTCCTAGATGCCGAAAGAAGTGGTATATATATTTTCTTGACGGCGGTGGCCGAAACGCGTCGGTCGTGGTCAGTCGTTGCATTTGTTGTAGACCACATCACTCTGACTAGCATCCATCTTGTGACTCGGTAGAACCGAAACACAGTGAAAAAACAAGAAAAGGGGGTAGGGTACAGACACCCTGACCCCCTAGGCCTGCTGAGGGGGTTCCACAGGGACCCCCAGGGCCAAAGAAAGCATTTTTAAAAAACAAAATTGGCCGAATTCGCGCTTATTTTTAAGACCCCGGGTGGGCCAGGTCCCGGGGGCAATGCAGAAATGTATAATGGGGGCCCGCGGGGGCCCACAGTGCCGGGGACCGCCACCTCCCCGGGGCTTTTTCATTATTTGCGGGGGGCACGCAGCCTCCGGAGCCCCGGGGACCACCGCCTCCCCGGGGCTCTCCTGTTTTTTTAAACAAAACTTATGTGCCAATAAAAAGTGGGTGGGCACGCATCCCCCCGCATCCCCCCCGCAGCCCTGGGGACCGCCACCTCCCCGGGGCTCTCAATATTTAAAAAAAAGAACCTGTGTGGGGGGGCTCAAGACCCCACACGCCCCGGGGACCACCACCTCCCCAGGGCACTACGTATGCAAATGTGGGGGTCCGTTATGGACCCCCAAGCCCCGGGGACCACCACCTCCATCGATGAGTGGCGGTGTGTGAGTGTCTGTATAGGTGTATGAATGCATATGATAGTGTTGTATTGATGAGTGACTGCATGTATGAGTGATTGTATGGGTGTATGAGTGGATGTGTGTGTAGACCTAGGAATCAGTGAGTGCGCATGTAGTAACTGGCATTGGTGTGTCGATGGTTTCGAAAATGGTAGTCTGTATTTTACAGTGGGTGTATCAAAGGTTATATTAGAGTGTGAGGAGGTGCATCAGATTTTCACGTGGATGATGTCATCAGTGATGTCATCAGTGATGTCATTTGAGATGTCATCAGTGATGTCACTGACCATGTCATGAATGATGTAATATGTGACGTCATCAGCAGTACATGAATATATATAAATGACAGGCATAGCATAATAAAAGATAGCTTAAAATATGCTAAAAACAAGCTAAAAACAACATCACATAAGATTTAAAAGAAAACAGTAAATCATTTTCTAAAATCCCATTGTACATAGTTGCTTTAGCTCATGTGCCTCAACAAGTGAGTATGCCCAGTTTGAATACCGCACTATATCCCACTATATGGAAATGTTTATAATATAATAAAAACATGACCAAAAAAGAAACAAGGAAAAGTAATGAATCGTGCCCTAGTATATATATATATATTCACTGAAAAAACCATAGGTTTCAGACACGTTATAGTTAGAAATTAGCATTTAAAAAACCTTAGAAATTCACTGAAAAAACCATAGGTTTTAGGGAAAGTTATAGTTAGTTGGACATTTTACTCGTACAAAACCAGAGAAATTCCCCGTTATAGTTAGTTCAGCTAACTATAACTCGCGCCCCGCAATGCACTGCTGATGACGTCACATATTACATCACTCATGACATGGTCAGTGACATCACTGATGACATCTCAAATGACATCACTGATGACATCACTGATGACATCATCCAGTGACTGTGTGTTTCTGTAAAGTTTAAATATGTTTAATATATATAGGGAAAGGCATATTGAAGAATGAGTGGGTGTATAAGTGTCTGAATGGATGATTTAGTAGGTGCATGACTGACTCTATAAGTGAGTGATTAAACGTATCTTACTGAATGCATGGGTTAGTGACTAAACTGTGTGAATGTCTGTATCCGTCTGTCTGTTGGTGTGTAAGCGGCTGCATGGGTTTGTGAATAGCTACATGAGTGTCTATATGGGTTATTGATTGGTTGTCTGAGTATCTGTATGGGTGCCTGAGTGTTTGTGTGGGTGGGGTGTGTGACTCTGTGCATATATGTGTGAGTGGGTGATTCACTGGGTGCATGGTTTCAAGAGTGCATCTGTGATGGACTGTATGGGTGGGTGAGTGTGTGTTTGGGTGTGTTAGTGAGTGAATGTATATCTCAGTGGTACATGTGTGAGTAACTACATATGTGAAAGGCAGTATATATGTGTGTTGGAGTATATAAATGGCTATAAGTGAGAGTGTGTGATTGTGAGAGTGGCTGTATGGATGAGTGTGTGCTTGTATCAGTGATTGTATAAGAGCGTAAGAATGTGCTAGTATTTGTATGAGTAAGTGAGCTGGTGTGTGTATAACTGTATAGGTGAGCAAATGGCAGTGTGATTAATTATTTGCATGACTGACTAGGTGTGTGAGTACCTCTATGGATGAGTGGCGGTGTGTGAGTGTCTATATAGGTGTATGATTGCATATGATAGTCCTGTACAGAGTGACCGTAAGTATGAGTGACTGTACGGGTGAGTGAGTGGATGTGTGTGTAGACCTAAGAATCAGTGAGTGGGTATGTAGTTATTGGTGTTGGAGTGTCTATGGTTTTGAGAATGGCAGTCTGTAATTTAGAGTGGGTGTATCAAAGGTTATATTAGGGTGTGAGAAGATGCATCAAATTATCACATGGATGATGTCATCAGTGATGTCATTTGAGATGTCATCAGTGATGTCATCAGTGATGTCACTGACCATGTCATGAGTGATGTAATATGTGACGTCATCAGCAGTGCATGGCGGGGGCGCGAGTTATAGTTAGCTGAACTAGCTATAACGGGGGAATTTCTCTGGTTTTGTACGAGTGAAATGTCCAACTAACTATAACTTTCCCTAAAACCTATGGTTTTTTCAGTGAATTTCTAAGGTTTTTTAAATGCTAATTTCTAACTATAACGTGTCTGAAACCTATGGTTTTTTCAGTGAATATCAAAGGTTTTTTAAATGCTAATTTCTAACTATAACGTGCCTGAAACCTATGGTTTTTAAGTGAGTTTCAAAGGTTTTTAAATGCTAGTTTCTAACTATGCCTACAGAGGTAGGACATGTGAAGAAAGAAGAAAAAACGCACAGAAAGAAGCAAAAGAAATGCGGAAAGAAGCAACAGAAGTCCACAAAGACGAACAAAAGTGCAGGAAGAAGCAAGACATGTGCAGAAAGAACCAACAGAGGAGCAGAAAGAGGCCTTGTTGCAAAATCATCCTGTGCCCACAACTTTTTCAGACGGGTACTGGTGGTAAGTGACTCTGACTAACCAGGCCTAGAGCCAGTGCTATGCTAAAAGACACTTAGAATACAGTGAAAACACCTACATACACTAGGGAACACTATGCGTTGGGGTACCCCTGTGATTAGCATGACCTTCTCTGTAAGGCCCTAGTACATAATAGGGCAGGGGGATTAAAACTACCTCTAAGTCAGAGGTGCAGAAATATGCTACTTTAACTAGTAGTCACGTTTGCAGAGTGGTGGAGAAAGGGTGCTGGGTGTCCAACCAATGCTCAGGAATTCCGCTGGGTAGGACTTACAGGAGGTACCAGGAGGGATTCTTGGCCCCCAAACTCCCTCAGGACTAAATTGGACTTCATCCCCCATCCCGTAGTTTGCCACGAGGCACGTTTGCAGAGTGGTAGAGAAAGGTGGCCATGGCCTCCGAAGACGTCTTAGCAATCCCACTGTGTGGGACTTACTGGAGATAACAAGAGGGGTAGTTGGCCCCCAAGGACATTCTTGGGGGCCAACTTCCCAAACTATTACCTCCAGTCAGTCCCACACAGCAGCACTGGTAAGTACTCGTACCAGGCCACGCCCACTTTGCCCACCACTCTACAAACGCGCTCCCTGGCATGCTCATGGATGGGGATTGAAGTCCCCTTCACTGCTGGGGGTCCTTTAGGGGCCAACTAGCCTACCTTTTACCTCCAGTAAACCCCACGCAGTGGGATTGGTGAGAGGTAGACAAAGGACATGCCCCCTTTCTCCACCACTCTGCAAACATGACCCCTGGCGCGTTGTAAGTTGGGGGATTAAGTCCCCTTGAATCCTGAGGGTCCCTGGGGTCCAACTAGCCCACGAGGTACCTCCAGTAAGCGCCACAGAGCTGCGTTGCAGAGAGGTGTAAAAAGGGGCGTGTCCTGGACCACCTCTCTGCAACGCAGCTTTGTGGCGCTTACTGGAGGTACCTGGTGGGCTAGCTCGCCCCCAGGGACCCTCAGGATTGAAGAGGAATTAATTCCCCAACTTTAAACTCGCCACAGGGCGTATTTGCACACATGTCACCTCAGGCCCGGCCCCCTCCCTTCACCACTGTGCAAACGCGCCCGTGGCGCGTTTTAAGTTGGGGGATTAATTCCCCTTGAATCCTGAGGGTCCCTGGGGTCCAACTAGCCCACTAGGTACCTCCAGTAAGCGCCACAGAGCTGCGTTGCAGAGAGGTGTAAAAAGGGGCATGGCCTGAACCACCTCTCTGCAACGCAGGCCTGTGGCGCTACTGGAGGTACCTGGTGGGCTAGTTTGCCCCCAGGGGCCCTCAGGATTGAAGGGGAATTAATTCCCCAACTTAAAACGCGCCACAGGGCGTGTTTGCACACATGTCACCTCAGGCCCCGTGCCCTCCCTTCACCACTGTGCAAACGCGCCCCGTGGCGCGTTTTAAGTTGGGGGATAAAGTCCCCTTGAATCCTGAGGGTCCCTGGGGTCCAACTAGCCCACCAGGTACCTCCAGTAAGCGCCACAGAGCTGCGTTGCAGAGAGGTGTAAAAGGGCGTGGCCTGGACCACCTCTCTGCAACGCAGCCCTGTGGCACTTACTGGAGGTACCTGGTGGGCTTGTTGGCCCCTAGGGACCCCCAGTATTGAAGGGGAATTAATTCCCAATTTAAAACGCGCCACAGGGCGCGTTTGCAGAGTGTTGCTGGGAGGGGGCGGGGCCTCCGGCAGGATCGCGGTCTTTTTTTTTTTTTAGAAGGGGGGCTGTGTGGCCACCCTTCTTTTCCCTTTTTGTGGGCCCTGGGGACCCCATCCCCCAGGGCCTGACCCCTATTTTTTTTTTTAAACGGAAGGGGGCCGCGTGGCCCCCTTCCCGAAGCCATTTTCAGCCCCGGGGACCCCACCCCCGGGGAATGGCCAACATTCTTTTTTTATATATATATTTGGAGGGGGGCCGCTTGGCCCCCCTCCTCAGGCCAATTTTGGCCTGGAGACCCCATCCCCCGGGGCCGGCCTTCTCCTTTTCTTTATTTTTTTAATATAGGGAAGGGGGGCCACATGGCCCCCCTTCCCTGGGCCACTATTGGCCCCGGGGACCCCATCCTCCGAGGCTTGGCCATCCTTTTTTTTTTTTTTGGGGGGGAGGGGGCCTCGTGGCCCCCCTCCTCAGGCCAATTATGGCCCCGGGGACCCCATCCCCCGGGGCCGGCCTGCCTTTTATTTTTATTTTTTGTTTTTTATGGGGAGGGGGGCCGTGTGGCCCCCTCCCAGGCCACTCCTGGCCCCGGGGACCCCATCCCCCGGGGCCTGGCCTTTCCGTTGGGGACCGTGGGGGGAGCCCCAATTCCTCCACGGACCCTGGGGGGTGGCGGTCCCCAGGGCCATCACGGGCTCCAGGAGGGGGGCCGCGTGGCCCCCCTCCCAATGTGTGCACAGCCCCGGGGAGGTGGTGGTCCCCGGGGCTCGGGGGTCAGTAACGGACCCCCGCATTTACATACTTAGTGCCCCGGGGATGTGGCGGTCCCTGGGGCTTGTGGGGGCTCGAGCCCCCCCCACACACAGGTTCATTTTTTTTTTTTAAACAAGCCCTGGCGGGGTGGCGGTCCCCAGGGCTGCGGGGGGGCCGTGTGCCCCCACAAATATTTAAGAAAAGCCCCGGGGGAGGCAGTCCCCGGGGCTTGGGGGGGCCTTGGAGGCCCCCCACACATTTAAAAAAACAAGCCCCGGGGGGTGGCGGTCCCCGGGGCTGCGGGGGGGCCGTGTGCCCCCGCAAATATTTAAGAAAAGCCCCAGGGGGTGGCGGTCCCCGGGGCTGCGGGGGCCCCCCTGGACCCCCGCAATTACATTATGGCATGCCCCCGGGACTTGGCCCGCCCTGGGGCTAAATAATAACGAAGCGCAAGAGGCCGCGCTTTGTTTTTTTATTTTCACGGCAGGATTCACGGATCCTACGCGAATTTTGTCGTTTAAAAAAAAAATGCTTTTTTGGCCCTGGGGGTCCTTGTGGGACCCCCTGAGCAGGCCTAGGGGGTCAGGGTGTTTCTACCCTGCCCCCTTTTCTTGTTTTTCGCGTTTGTTTCCCTGTTTTCTTGTGACTCGGTTCTACCGAGTCACAAGATGGCTGCCAACACTTCCTGGTTTGGAGTGTTGACAGCCAATTAGAATAAAGCTCGTGGTCAGGAGGGTCCGGGGATCACCACGCCTCTAGATATCAAAACTTTTTATTGTTTGATTTTCTCAGCAACTACTGAACGGATTTACACCATTTAAAAAAAAGGGCTCTTTCTGAACCAAGGGCTACCTTTTTGCCAAATTTGGTGTAATTCCGTTCTGTAGCTCGAGCTGTAGCCGTGTCTAAAGTTTCCTATGGGAAATTGATTTTCCGCCCTCTTTTTTTTTAATTTCTCAGGAACTACTGAACGGATTTACACCATTTAACAAAAAGGGCTCCTTCTGAACCAAGGGCTACCTTTTTGCCAAATTTGGTGTAATTCCATTCAGCAGTTCGAGCTGTAGCCGTGTCTAAAGTTTCCTATGGAAAATAACATGGAGAAAACACGTTTTGGGTCCCCCCTTTTTTCTCGGCCCCCGCTTTGCGAATCACCCCGTAACTTTCAGGATAGGAACTGACCGGAGCGGGCCACAAGTTTTGAAAATTTCGCGAAGATTCGTCAACCGGCGCCAAAGTTATTGGGAAAAGAAAAAACGATTTTCCTATGGAAACTATGTCCTAACCATAACTATCTACTGGCGACCGCCAGTAGATAAAATATATATATTACCTACTGGCGGTCACCAGTAGGTAGTTATAGTTAGAACCTAGTTTCCATAGGAAAAGCATTTTTTGATTTGCTAATAACTTTGGCGTCGTTTGACGAATCTTCCTGAAATTGTCCAAAAAAAAAGTCTATCCAGGTCAGCTCCTATCCTGAAAGTTTGGGGGTGATTCGTCAAGCTGGGGCTGAGAAAAAAGGGGGGTCCCAAAACTCGTTTTCTCCATGTTAATTTCCATAGGAAATTTTGCGACGAGCTACAGCCTGAACTGCTGAACGGGATTACCCCAAATTTGGCAAGAAGGTAGAGCTTGGTTCAGAAAGCGACCTTTTTTAAATGGTGTAAATCCGTTCAGTAGTTTTTGAGAAATTCAAAAAATAAGAGTCAAAAATCAATTTCCCATAGGAAACTTTGTGCAAGGCTACAGCCGAAACTACTGTACGGAATTACTCCAAATTTGGCAGAAAGGTAGTGCTTGGGTCAGAAAGCGACCTTTTTAAAAATGGTGTAAATCCGTTCAGTAGTTGCTGAGAAATTAGAAAAATCAAAGTTTCGATATCTGGGCGGAGCCTAAGTCGCGTGCGCGAGCTTCACTGTGATTGGCTGCTAGTAGTCCAAACCAGGAAGTGTTGGCAGCCATCTTGTGGCTCGGTAGAAGCGAGTCATCCGAAAACGGAGAAACAAAGGTATAAAACAAGAGAAGGGGGCAGGGTAGAAAACCCTGACCCCCTAGGCCTGCTCAGGGGGTCCCAGAAGGACCCCCAGGGCACAAAAATCATTTTTTCAAAATAAAAAATCGGCAAAATTTCGCGCTGGGGTCGCGGGTTCTTGCGTTTCATTTTAATGAGGCCCTTGGGTGGGCTAGGTTCCGGGGGCATTTCTTAAAAAATAATAGCAGGGGCTCGCAGGGGTTGCGGGGGTGCGCTGGGGTCCGCGCAGCCCCGGGGCTTCACTCATGTTTGGAGGGGGTTGCGCGGCCCCCCTTCTGGAGCCTTCTATGTGCTTGTAAGTTTGGCGTCGTTTGACGAATCTTTATGAAATTATCGAAAAAGTTTCTCTTTTTTTGATTAGCTCTTGTATTGAAAATTTGGGGGTGAATGGTGTAGGAGGGGCTGAGAAAAAAGAGGGTCCTAAAACGTGTTTTCTGCATGCAATTTCCATACGAAACTTTACAGAAGACTACAGGTGAAACTGCTGAACGGAATTACACCAAATTTGGCAGGGAGAAAGGTGATGGTCCAGAAAGCACGCTTTTGTTTAAATGGTGTAAATCCGTTCAGTAGTTTTTGAGAAATATCAAATTTGACTGATATCGGTATTTGAGAATTCTGACATGTGATTGGCTGAGGGGTTACAAGCACCAGCTTGCGGCTTATTGGCTGTGAATGGTTGAAACCAGGAAGTGTTGCCAGCCATTTTGTGATTTACTCCGTCAGCTCGCATCTCTCCGTGTAGAAGCCATCGGGTTCGTAGTTTTACCTCTGCGAGGCAACACTGGCATCTGTGTCTGTGTGAGATATGCCTTTCACGCTGCCTCTCTTCATATCACCAGGTCGCGGCTCTGCCTTTAGAAGGCCGTCCGTTGGCTCGGAGCTCTGTGAGTCAGTCTGTCGGTACGATCCCCTACACTACCCAAAGACTACCCAAACACCACTGCACTGTCGTAAACTCTAAAACACTACCCCCAGCACGATCCCCTACACTACCCAAACACCACTGCACTACCCTAAACACTAAATCTACCCCCAGCACGACCCCCTACCCAAACACCACTGCACTACCCTAAACCCTAAAATACTACCCCCAGCACAACCCCCTACACTACCCAAACACCACTGCACTGCCGTAAACCCTAAAACACTACTCCCAGCATGACCCCCTACACTACACAAACACCACTGCACTACCCTAAACCCCAAAAGAGTACTCCCAGCATGACCCCTTACACTACCCAAACATTACTGCATTGTCGTAAACTCTAAAACACTACCTCCAGCATGATTCTTACACTACCCAAACACCACTGCACTACCTTAAACCCTAAAACGCTACCTCCAGCACAAACCCCCTACAGTACACAAACACCACTGTACTACCCTAAAGCATAAAACAGTACCAATCCGTCAGTTCGCAGGTCTGCGTCTGCGAGCCGTCGTGTCCCTAGCTGTACATGTGCGAGCCAGTCCGTTAGGTGATAGGTGTGTCTCTGCTAGCACGGCCGTTGGCCCGTTGGTGTCCCCTTGTGAGTTAGACCCGAGCTCTCCCTCTGCGAGCCAGCACGCTGGTGTGCGTTTGCGAGCCGACGGCCCGTAGCTCTCCCTCTGCGAGCCGAGCCGACGGGCCGCAGCTCTCCCTCTGCAAGCCTGCCCGACGGCCCGCAGGTCTCCCTGTGCTAGCCGGATCGCAGCTGTCACTCTGCGAACCGATATTGGGAATATAAGGCGGCTCTAAAAAGAACCCTTGTGTTTATTAGTTGGAGCTATATATAAGTGCGGATGCACAGCTTCAGGTTATTCAGAAAAACTCGATTTCCCTGATCTGTGAAGTGTACTCCATCACTTCTGTAGATATCAGCCATATCAAAACGTATGTTGTTGTTGTTGTAGATCGACCCCATTCTATGGTCTCTGAGGTATGCAGACACAACTTTGTTGACATTCTTCCTAGATTTTTCAATCTGAGGACAAAATTGGTTTGACCATTTCCACTTCTGTCTTTGGCATATATTGGAATATACAAAGACAGTTTGAGGCAAAAGCAACATCAATTGTCGAAAGGTGTCTTTCATTAGCATTTCCAAACCTACACCAGTCAATGTGCCTAGGTCGTTTCCACCACAGTGCACAATCATGAGGTCAGGGTGTTGGAGATGCAAACAGGTTTTAACCAAAGGCAACAATTGGTGCCACTTCAATCCTCTCTGTCTAAACCATTTAATGTCCACATTTTGTAAACCTAGGTCTAAGTCAATACGTATCTGTTCTGCATACCTCTTGCACCAGAAAAATATAGCTATGTCCTATGATCCACACTAGCATTTTGAAGGTATGGCTGGGAAGTATGGATAGATGTCTGTAGCTCATGCAGTCCGTTCGTAGAATAAGAGATATGTTTAAAGGTGGGGAACTACTTTTTTTTCTCATTCAAAACGATAACTGATTGGGAGATGAAAAGCATTGTTTTTTAAAAGTAGGGTGCACATTCGTTTTGTGGAAAAGCATCTTTGTGATTGGTTAAGTAAAAGCAGTTTAAACGTGGAGTACATATGATAGGATCAAATTTGGTCAACTCAACCACACCTGCTACTTGCATTTGGAAGGCACTGTTCGAACTTAAAACAATCGTGAACTTTTAACCTGCACGTGCCGTTAAATGTTCGAGAAAATGTTGCAAAAAAATATCGTTAGGTTTAAAAAAATTGATGAACTTTTAACCTGCACGTGTTGTAGAATGTTCTAGAAAGTGTGTTGATAGAATACGTTGCACTTCTGACTTCTATGTGTCCTTGAATATTAAAAAAACTGTTTATATGGAAAATTCAAAAATAACCAATAGAGAGAAGTTTTGCAATCTAAAAGAATCAAGGAACTATTCTAATTTGTTCTTTACATGTATTTATGTGTGGAGTAACAAAATTACAGACACAGCAGCACCAGGAAGAGGAACAAGCAGGGAGTGGGGGGACGGGGGGAGATGGGCACAATGGCACACATGCACAATTAAGTACAGCACAACTACAGACAAACCATGGCTAAAATGAAACACATCAACAAGGAGCACAAGTCACACAACCCGCCAACATCACACCACTGAACAAGCACAGAAGTGAAAACCACACTGCCTGAAAGGGAGAAGGGTGAACAATACCTCACATGAAGGGACATCTCACACAGAATGCAGCACACACACATAGGAAGCAGAGCACACCAACATCCAACACAATGTTGTCCAAACAAAAACATTCGCACAATCTAACACAGGACACAAATGCACTCGCCTGTGGCGGATAAACGTCCAAAAGCGACAGTACGAAACAGGCACATGAGAACGCATAAGTACAAACCCACAGTCCGGTTGGGGTAGCAATTCACGTATGGCAGGCAGCCAGAGAGTCCGTGACACACACATTGGCATACAAATGAAGACACAACACATTTGAAGACAAGTGAAAATGTGGAAACTTTATAAAAAAAAGTGTGTGTCAGTACGGCCAAGAGAAGTGCCACGATATGCAGCCAAATGCAGCAGCATGCCTGAATAAGGAACGTAGGAAAACGTCTATGTTCACCTCGGGGTAGTCCATCACCAACACACGTCAGTGTCAAGCAGCGTTGGTTGTCCGCGCCTCGGACATGAGTCGACACCAATGCAGCCATGTCCACTGTCGTCTTGGGACATGTGACCAGATGCACAGCGTGCAATGATGCGGCGGGACACGTGCAATGTGGCACATCGAGTCGTGGTTGCAGGTACCTTGTCACTGGTCCATGAACGCGAGTGCAGCTGCGTAAGCCACTATCTCTAATGAGTGATGGTTGGCCACAATATTTGACATGTCGTCGACGTAATCCATCAGCTGACCGGGACAGATGTGCTGACTCCAAGCACTGTACCCAATGTGCACCAAAGCAGAATCGGGAAGTGGGTCAATTTGCTCACTGCATACTACGACACGTGCAATCTCCCAGGCCCAGTTCCCAACATGCATGCCAAACATCCATGCATGCCATAAATGGGCATCACCATGACACTCCTGGTCGTGGGCCAACAGGGGGCGCACACACCCGTGGTAATCCATGTCAGCTACGCACACGTTGGAGAGGCACACGTCCATGCACCACTCGGATAGGCACGTGTGACATTGCAATACAGGTTGAACGCAGGTGACGTCCGCAATGTGGAAGCTCAGCCGGTAAGTGATCCGCAGCACTGCCAAAGGCAGTGCATCCAGGACATGCAGCAGACGTGCAAGGTATAGGTGGACGTGAATGGACTCGACCATGTGTTTGGGATGCCCTGCCATTGCGTCAGTGGCTCTGCTTGTAGCTGCGCTGGCTTGCCGTGTGCCAGTCTTGTGGATGAAATGGCACAGCTTGGTGCAATGAGCCGGGTCTGTGTGCAATGGGTGCAGGGCAGGGGTGTGGTGGGAGTACGTGTGAAGGCCATTTCACGCACGCTAACTACGACGAAGGACTTTTGAGTGTGGGATGTGTACTCGTTGTTCTCAAATCGGGCAGTGCGTAGTGTGGGAGACGGATGCAAATATTATCGTATCTGTCAGGGGGGCTGGCCACTTGCAAGTTCCTTCTCGGAGCAGCAGATGTGTTAGCGCAAGATAGCTCAGACAAAGAACCTTTCATGCCTACAGTAACTTCTCCAGCTGCATTCATACAGGATGTGTAGAAAGGCCGGTCGTGGGTGTTGTGGGATGTCTGCGACCCTGGTCATCATGGATGAGATGCCCAGCACGTGGCACATGGGCGGGTTCACTGTGTGTTATGTTGCCAAACAGCTGCTCCTCCCTCCCACGAGCCCCCACACATTTGTGCGCTGCGCTGTTGTATCCCGTGCACTCCTACGGCACACCATTGTAATGCCTATTTGCGCATGTCCTGCGGCATTCCAATCACACCGTGACACTGCCTTTTGGAGGTGGTGCATGCCACTTTACAACATCGACTGGTGCGGCCCTTGTGGCGGCCACTCCAGAACACAGAGACACACTTACTGCACTTCTTGCACACGGACATGTGCGAGACACCCCGTTCCCCTTGCCAGATAGGCACACCCCTGCGCTGACCTGTGGACGCCGGACCAGCACACGCCGGTTGTGCATGCAGGAGGATGCGTGCGTAGCTACATGTCCAGGCTCACTGCCAATGCTGAGGTGACATGGTAACGTCCGCTGAAGACAGCACACTGTGATGTTGCAGGGCCCGTGCCCATCATGCTAACACAATGACCACACGGACACACTTGCTCAGATGCGGGTTCGGGGAGTGTTGGCGGTCATGGGGTTGTTGCGATGAGTGTTGTGGCCCTCATGGGTATCCGTGTATCATGCTCATTGACTCTATGGCACCTGTGGGTGTTCCGGTGTGGCTCTTGGCTGTGTTCCCTTTCATGCTGCAGGTAGTCGTCCTGCTTAACACCAGCAGAAAGCAGGTGTAAAATCCCTGGTGCTAACGCGGCTTATCGCCGGAATTTGTTTCGCATCGCAGTTTTTGCCTTTTGTTGTGAAAGTTGTGATGTGGTTTTTTCGTGTACAGAAAAATAAACGAACTGGGCAGTGTATCCCGTCAAGATTCAGCACCTGACCCACTATTCCCAATCAATATAAATACAATGAGATTTCTTCATTGATTTTGTGTGTACACTGTAAATGCACCCACTACCACAGTGCAATTCAATACAGGATTTTAGTATTTAGAATAAATCGCAAAGGTGCACCTTGTGTGTTTTTGCACGGGAACGCCTACTCTGCATCTCATTATCAGCACTTTAATGCAACTACAGTTGAGATAAATCTAACACACTATTCAGAAGCTGGTGCAAACTGCAGACATCACCAGTATTCCCGCGATAACTGCCCCAAAATTTAACACCATGGTGGACACCACCAAATAACAGTAATAAGAACGAGAAAGAGTCACACAGCACTTAAGTACCAACCAAAAACTTTATCGAAATTTTTTTTTTCCCCAAACTTTATTTTTCCGTTTACGTACATATAGAGGATAAACTAAATTTAACAAACTTAACACAAAACAACAAGGCGGAAGACTCCTGTCGGGTCCATGAATGTCGACGACACAGCCTGGAAAATAAAGCACAAAATAAGGACGTGTGTAATGCGCATATCAAAGGAGTGAGACACAGAGAAAGAGAGAAGGTAAAAAAAGCCAGAGAGAAAAAGAGAGGGAAGGAAAGAAAGGGAGTGAGAAAGGGAGAAGGGAGAGAGAGTGAGAGAGATAGAAGGAAAGAAAGGAAGAGAGTGAGAGAGTGAAGAGAGGGAAGTGAGAGAGAGAGAGAGTGAGAGACACTGCCGCCCCTGCGCATCCATGACCAAATAATTACCTGCTGCCACCGGAGTGTCTACCAGTGGGCACTCCACGTGCCCGTGAAAGCTCCAGGGCCCAGTACCGCCACCATGGCTTGGTGCACATTATGTGGACCCGCTCCGCAGCCCAGCAGATCCCACACATGTTGCTGAGTCCTGAGTCATCAATGGCAGAGACCACATCAGCTTTTGGTGCCGCTAACCCTGTGCAACGCAAGTCAGTGCCACGTGGTGATAGGCCGCTGACGGCCATACAACTTAGGGTGTGACTAACCCTGTGCAACTCAAGTCCACGCCACGTGGTGGTAGGCCCCTGACAGTCACATAAGCTTCGGGTGGCACTAACCCTGTGCAACTCAAGTCCGCGCCACGTGGTAGTAGGCCCCTGACGGCCACATCAGCTTCGGGTGGCACTAACCCTGTGCGCAACTTTTCATGGACTCTTTATGATTGAGACCCGTGGAGCGTCCGCCATCCAGTCACCACCTGCAATAAAGGATGTGACGTTGTCGATCCATTATATTTGTGTGGTCACATGGCCTGTGACGCATGTGCCGGATGGGTGTGGTGTGTGTGGAAACCTGCCCTCAGGGAGTGGCCGTGACATGTTGACAACTAGACCACTGACCTGCACACCAACAGCGAGTACGCCTGCGACAGGTAGCTATGTGGGGGGTGTGAAAACGTGTTTTCTCAATGGATTTTCCATAGGAAACTTTAGACAAGGCTACAGGTCAAACTGCTGAACGGAATTACGCCAAATTTGGTAGGGAGAAAGGTCTTGGTCCAGAAAGCGCGCTTTCTCGCATCGAGTGAAAATATAAAAGAAAGGTCCCGGGGGCAATTTAATATAGCGGAGCTCTCTCTGTGCGAGATAACCCTTTCACGCTCCCTCTGCCCAACATCACCACTTCGCAGATATGCTGTTAGAAGCCAGTCCGTCGGCTCGCAGCTGTCTACCTTTGCGAGCTAGTACGCTGCTGTGCCTGTACCTCTGCGAGCTACTACGCTGCTGTTCCTTTGGGAGCGGACGGCTCGTACTACTGCGTCTGTGAGTCGAGCGGACGGGCCGCAGTTGTCCCTCTGCGAGCCTGGGTGCGAACTGTTCATAAGTCACACTACATAAGCATTGAAAAGCCATTTTATGATTCAGTCCGTCAGCTGGCATCTGTCCGAGGCATTTCTGAAAAGATACCGGAGTTCTTTCTGTGAGAGATACCCCTTTCACGCTGCCTCTACCCACATCAGCAGGTAACGCACCCTCTTCCCACATTACCAACATACCCCCAACAACATTCTTGGGCCCAGAATTGTCCCTGTGCGGTTGGACAAACAAGAATCTTAGTCATGTATAGATTTACATATAAAACATTTTATTTAAACAAAACAACAACAAATAAAACTGAAGGGAGTCTGGTGCTGTGGTCGCTGCCACAGACTTGGGGTCACTGCCATTCAGGACTCAGGACACAGTTCCACATGTGGGATCGGCTTGTGTTCAACAGGGTTAGTGGCACCACGTGTCGCCGGCTTGTGTTGAACAGGGTTAGTGGTACCACGTGTTGCGGCTTGTGTTGAACAGGGTTAGTGGCACCACGTGTCCAAAATTCGAATTGCGAGCTCTGCTGCCCGCAGTGTAGACTGCTAATGAGTGTTCGTTTGCACTTGAAGATGAATTTGGTTATTGTACTAAAGCTATAACTGATATAAAAAAAGTTCTTGAAGCAAGGATACTAAAAGGATATTATGTAGGTTTTAGGCCTGTGACAGTTACTTGCCTACTGGACTCTGTAATTAATGAATCAAGACTTAATTTTAATTGTGAGCCCTGATGACCGCAGTGTAGGCCAGAGGTAGCGGTCAGCAAGGGCTCATAGCCACTTGGCGTTGAGTTGAGGTGCACAGTTAGTGGCACCAGAAGCATTGAGAATGTATGAGCCTGTGATGCTGCTTGGTGCGGACGGGCCGCACTGGGAGCAATGTCTCTTGCCTACTGGACTGCGTCATCTGCAATCGCGACTGTATCTGAATTGTGAGCCCTGCTGACCGCAGTGTAGGCTAGAGGTAGCGGTGAGCAAGGGCCCACAGCCACGTGCATAGGTTGGTGGCCCCACCGGCCTGTGTAGTTCAGGTTCAGTGGCACCACGTGTCACCGGCCTTCCATATGCAAATACGCCTCACTAATCGAAGGGAGTCTGGTGCTGTGGTCGCTGCCACGAAGTTGGGGTCACTGCTATTCAGGAGTTAGGACACAGTTCCACATGTGGGATTGGCTTGTGTTGAACAGGGTTAGTGGCACCACGTGTCGCGGCTTGTGTTGAACAGGGTTAGTGGCACCACGTGTCGCCTGCCTTGCATATGGAAATATGCCTCACTGATCGAAGTGAGTCTGGTGCTGTGGTCGCTGCCACGGACTTGGGGTCACTGCCATTCAGGACTCAAGACACAGTTCCACATGTGGGATCGGCTTGTGTTGAACAGGGTTAGTGGCACCACGTGTCGGCGGCTTGTGTTGAACAGGGTTAGTGGCACCACGTGTCGCGGCTTGTGTTGAACAGGGTTAGTGGCACCACGTGTCGCCGGCTTGTGTTGAACAGGGTTAGTGGCACCACGTGTCACGGCTTGTGTTGAACAGGGTTAGTGGCACCACGTGTCGCCAGCTTGTGTTGAACAGGGTTAGTGGCACCACGTGTCGCCGGCTTGTGTTGAACAGGGTTAGTGGCACCACGTGTCGCCGGCTTGTGTTGAACAGGGTTAGTGGCATCACGTGTCGCCGGTCTTCCACAGTGTAGGCCGGAGGCAGCGGCCAGCAAAGGCCCACAGCCACGTGACGTTGACTTGAGCTGCACAGATTGGGAGCATACAGTCTTCTTAACCGATTATACTCTCTTACACAATTTGCATCGGCACTAATCTTGAATTGTTAGCCCTGCAACCACATTGTAGGCCGGAGGCAGCGGTCATCAAGGGCCCACAGCCACGTGGCATTGACTTGAGCTGCACAGAGTTAGTGGTACTTGAAGCACTTAGCGTGTGCGCAGTAAGCGATTATGCGTGGTCGGGGCTGGCCGCACTGGTAGCAATGTCTGTTGCCTACTGGACTGCGTCATCTGCAATCGCGAGTCACTCTGAATTGTGAGCCCTACTCACTGCAGTGGAGGCAGGAGGCAGCGGTGAGGAAGGGCCCACAGGCACGTGTTGTTGACTTGAGCAATGTCTGTTGCGTACTGGACTGCGACATCTGCAATCTCGACTCCATCTGAATTGTGAGCCCTACTGACCGCAGTGTAGGCCGGAGGCACCGGTCAGGAAGGGCCCACAGCCACGTGTTGTTGACTTCAGCAATGTCTCTTGCCTACTGGACTGCGTCATCTGCAATTGCGACTCGATCTGAATTGTGAGCCTTGCTGTCCGCAGTGTATATCGAAGGCAGTAGTTTGTACAGATATAAGTCTGCGGTGCTGTGCCGCTGGGGGCCTGTGTGGCGGAAGCCAGCGATCGGCTGAGGAGGATGGCGGTCACGTTGGCGGCCTCGTGGCAGGGTGAGGGGCGCCACCCTGGCAGACGCTTTGGCGTTCCCACAAGTGAACCATGCCCAGAGCTCCGGCCTATTTATTCACACTCCTACGCTGAAGTGGCGTACGTCGGACCAGCCCACTCCGGTTACGCTTATGCTTACAGGGGACGACGACACAGCTACATGACTGAGATGTTCCCTAGTGTTTGATGTAATATGGTTGGGTCCACTGTCCACAACACTACAAGCACCAGTAGTATTTGTGCACATGGAGAGGTGTGTGTTCTGCATACTGAGATGTGTCCAGCACATCACTGCTACACTTTGCATTGTGTGCATTGTTAAACATGGGTGAATTGCTTCCTTCACATATAGTTTGTTCACACCTGTCCCAATATTCAGCTATTGTGTGGCTGAGGGGCCATGCCGTTTTCGGAAAGTTCACTGTCTTGTTCTGCGCTGCCTCGGTGGTAGAGGGGGGTCCTGGGGGTGGTGGTGGGTGTTGTGGCGTTCTTGGGTGTCGGAGCTGCTTGATCAGTAGGTCTATGACATGTGTTGGTCTTCAGATGTGGCTCTGGGCTGGGCTCCCTTTCATACTGTATGTAGTTGTTTAATATTTAAAAAACAAGAAGACATTATATAGTTTAAATAACAAATAAAACAAATTACAGTAGGGAGAGGGGTGGTACGGGGGGAGGTCCTGAGGGTTGTGGCAGTGGGTGTTGTGTCCTTCTTGGGTGTGGGAAAAAACTATAGGTTAAATTAACATTATAATTAGAAGTTAGCATTAAAAAAAACATTGAAATTCACTGAAAAACCATAGGTTTCAGGGACGTTATAGTTAGAAATTGGCATTTAAAAAAACCTTTGAAATTCACTGAAAAAACCATAGGTTTCAGGCACGTTATAGTTAGAAATTAGCATTTAAAAAACCTTAGAAATTCACTGAAAAAACCATAGGTTTCAGGGACGTTATAGTTAGTTGGACATTTCACTCATACAAAACCATAGAAACTCCACCGTTATAGTTTGTTCAGCTAACTATAACTCGCGCCCCCGCAATGCAGTGCTGATGACGTCACATATTACATCATTCATGACATGGTCAGTGACATCACTGATGACATCACTGATGACATCTCAAATGACATCACTGATAACATCACTGATGACATCATCCATGTGACAATCTGATGCACCTCCTCACACACTAATATAACCTTTGATACACTCACTGTAAAATACAGACTACCATTTTCGATAGCATTGACACACTAATACCAGTTACTACATACCCACTCAGTGATTCCTAGGTCTGCACACACATCTACCCATTCGCCCATACAATCAGTCATACATGCAGTCACTGATCAATAGAACACTATCAAATGCACTCATACACCCATATAGATATTGACACACCAGCACTCATCCTAGTCAGTTATGTACTCATCCTAGTCACTCATGCAAAAAATCAATCACAATTCTATTTACTCACCTACAGAGTTATACACACACCACCTCATTTATTCATACAGATAGTAACGCATACTTAGTCTCTTATATAATCACTAATACAAGTATACACTCATACATACAGCCACTCTCACAATCACTGACTCTCACGTATAGTCATTTCTATACACCAACTGTCACATACACTGCCTTTTATATATGTACTTAGCTGGACATGTGCACTGAGACATCAATTCACTCACCAAGATGCCCATACACACACTTACCCACCCATACAACTGTTTCCACATGCACTCTTAAACTCATACACCCTGTCAATCAACCACTCACACATCTATGCACAGAGTCACACACCCCCCACCCAACCACAAACACACTCAGTCTCCTATACAAATACGCAGGCAACTAATCAATAACCTATATAGACATTCATGTAGCTACTGACCAACCGATGCAGCAGCTTACACAACAGACAGAGTGATACAGACATTCACACACTTTAGACACTAACCCATGTATTCAGTAAGATACATTTAATCATTCACTTAGACAGTCAGTCACACACCTACTAAATCCTCCATCCAGACACTTATACATCCATTCATTCTTCAATACAGCTTGGTATATATATAATACATATTTAAATTTTAAAGAAAACCACATTCACTGGGTGATGTCATCAGTGATGTCATTTGAGATGTCATCAGTGATGTCACTGACCATGTCATGAATGATGTAATATGTGACGTGATCAGCAGTGCATTGTGGGGCGCGAGTTATAGTTAGCTGAACTAACTATAACGGTGGAATTTCTATGGTTTTGTATGAGTGAAATGTCCAACTAACTATAACGTCCCTGAAACCTATGGTTTTTTCAGTGAATTTCTAAGGTTTTTTAAATGCTAATTTCTAACTATAACGTGCCTGAAACCTATGGTTTTTTCAGTGAATATATATATATATATATCAATTACAAAATATCTTAATATATCACTTAATTTAGCCAATATAAAAAATATAAAAAATTTAAAGTCCTATAAAACACATTTACTGAAAATACTATAAACATTGAAGAAAATAAAAAATAAAATCTGACAGTATAAAATATAAAAAATAAACAAATTATACTATAAAATATTGTAACCAATATTAGGAAAAGTTTTGGAGTCTGAGAATATCATTCCCTCGTCAGTCTGCGCAACAGTAGGGAAAACATTGGACTTTGGAGGGGTTAGGTTCACTACTCCCAGGCCAAACAGCACAGCAGTAGGGAAAGTGACGGACTTCAAGGGGGTCAAATTTACTATTTCTACTCCAATCAGGACAACAGTAGGGAAAGTGTTGGACTTTGGAGGGGTTAGATTTATTATTCCTACTCCTGTCAGTGAAACAGATGGGAAAATACTGGATTTCGGAGGGATTAGATTTACTAGTCCTACTCCAGTCTAGGCAACAGTAGGGAAAGTACTTTACTTCAAAAGTATTACACACATGAATAACCCTATTAATGTTGAAAAGATATTAAGCTCTTAATATAAATATTATTAATTAACATTAAAAAAGATGCATATGTATGTGTATTTAAAACATAAAAGCAATTAAATATATAAAAAAACAAATAAAGAAAAACACCAATTACATACTATAAATTCAACTCTAAATACCAAAAAGAAGATAAAATCATTTTAATAGATTTAATTTCAATTAATACATAAAAATAAGTCAAATAGCAAATATCATAGCACAATCAAACTTTCACAAACACCATAAAATAAAATAAAATGGTAAAAAGTATGAATTGATAAAAATGTACATAATTAATTACATATTGCTAAATTAAATATAAATATCAATATCATAAAAAATACATATCAACCAACTCATGCAAAAAGGTAAAACACATTTAAAAATACAAGTTCAATATACATATAAATACTAAACTCCATAGAAACATATATTAAACAGGAGAACAATTACACAGTTATTATTAACTTGGTTATTTTACATAGAAATCAAATAACATAAAATGTAAAAACAAATACATTAAATTGCATTTAATTTTATGTCACTTCACACTTAATACCCCTACTAACTCAGCAGCCCATACCAAAAATGTAACTAATATAAATCAAAATTAAACAATTTACATAATTAATGATGAATTAAATAATTAATCAACATTTAATAAATGATTGTAAATTAGTTATTACTTAATTAACTTCCCACCCTAAACCCCTTCAAACCCAGTAGCCCACACTGAAAATATAACAACAATAAACAAGTATTAAACAATTTACATAAATAATAATCAAATAAATAATTAATTATCAATTAATAATTGTTAATTATTACTTAATTAACTTCCCACCCTATACCCCTACAAACCTTGCAGCCCGCACCTAAAATATAACTAAAATAAATCAGCGTTATTCAAATTACTAGTTAATAATCAATTAAATAATTAATGAACAATTGATAATTAATACATTTTTACCTAATTAACTTTTCGCCCCATCCCCCTACAAATCCAGCAGCACACACCTGAAATATAACTAAAAGAAATCAGTATTAAACAATGTACATGATTATTCATCAATTTAATAAATAATTGTTTATTAACTATTACTTAATTAACTTCCCACCCTATATTCCTACAAACTTAGCCAGCCACAACTCTACTATGACTAAAATAAATCAGTATTAAACAATTTACATAATAACCAATTACATAATTAATTAATCAATAAGTAATTGTATGATTAAATATTAATTAACTTCCCACCCTATTGCACTATAAAACCCAACAACCTGCTACAATACTATAAATTACTATTAACAACTAAATTTAAAAAATCTAAATAAATTAAAATTTAAAATTATATTTTTTAAAGTTCATAACAATTATACAAACAATATAATGCATAATATATTAACTTACACACGTTAAAAGAATTAAAACAATATTTGTACAACTATATTACTATAAACAATATTAAAAACAACAATATTCTTAAAAATATTACTTTAAAAACAAAAAACAATATTCTTGGGAAATATACTTTTGCATCACAATATTTTTTCTGTTATTTCTGTCTCACGATATTTTGAACTCACAATTTTGTCTAAATACCAGTTACACATGTGCTGCACCTCTGTTTACCACACTGTTTACTAAATGTTTTGTTGTCAGACCTACTCCTCCCCACATAAAAATGAATTTCCTCTTTTTTCCACCAGGTGGGTAATGGAGAGAAACATTCTGGAGTGCTAACCTCATCTTGGGTCAGAACTGTGGGACTAAATCATGGATGCTCTGGAGTGGAACTAGGACTTCGTCAGGCTGTGGCTACCTAAGTGGTGACCACATCCGGTGCAGGTCAGAGTGGAGTGGAACACCAGTGGTGAGGCCAGAGGCCCCCTGGGAGTAGCAGAGTGGAGCAGACACTGAGCCAGCCCGAGAGGAGAGATTTGTCACTGGGCACCACCCACAGTAGAAGCAATGCGCCACACAGGCCTGGGCTTTGGAGGTAGGTGCTGACAGGAGGCCATATGGGCAACAGGCTCTAGCTAGAAATCCAATGGCCCAGAGAGTGCCTGGTGCTGACTGAGCCTTGGAGGCACACCAAAAAGGCAGGGAGAAGTTTATATAGAATGCCCACAGTGTGAAAAGAGAATGGCCCGTGGTCATGTGGAGAATATCATGAGGGATAACCATGATCATGAAATTGGAAGACCTATCCTGTGTAAAAGAAAGGTGGTCTTGCTATCCGACCCTCCACGATGAGGTGCAAGACTGCAAAGTGAGAAGAGGAGGAACAGTAACTAGTGCCTGAGGGGAAGAGATGACCACTTAAAGAACTATAGAAGTCAAAAGCAACACGAACGCCAGAGAAATTGGAGCACAGAGAGGAAGTGCCAGGGAACTTCTCAGCTCTAGTGATAAAGGCAAACACTTGCTAATAAGGGCCACAACATTATTCTTTATCTGGACCTTTTGTCCTGACAATACCAAACTGCAGGGCTTTTCACCTGATTACTGAATTCTTTTGGTGCCATTATACTGCATGAAAATGGGGTAATCCTTTGCACATTATATTTTAATGGGGCAATCAGTTGCACCAGGATACGTCCTTGACAGATGATAAAGAAGTATTACCCAAGGACAGAGATCACCAGGATAGTGAAGTCTATAAAGAGAATGCTGAAGCTGGTGCCCAACAACTGCAGTGGTGTAAGAAATCAAAGAAGGCATTGAGGAAGAGAAAATCACCAACCATGATCAGATGTCGTGAGTTTATTAGGGCTTCTATACAAATGCTCCCATTTTTACATGTTCTCTTTTAAAGTTGACACCTTTTTAGACTATTCATTTTTGGCACATTTTGCTTGCATGCTTGCGTGCATGCATGCGATAGAGTACTAAGAAAGTGTTTAGCTTGCAAATACATTTCTTCGTAGGCACATTATCATACCATCGTACATTTTGTTCAAGGACCAAGTACACTGCGCAAAGTGCCCTTGCATTATTGTTGTCTGCTCATAGACAGCTCTAAATTGGTAGAATCACAATAACAGCCAGATCTGAACTCAGGCACAGTGCGAATGGGTCCAGTTTTAATTGTATAAGCTTCCCCGAGCCTTTGTTCAGGAGAGAAGAATTTCCATGGATTGTCGTTGTCACCCCGTGCCTGAGTTCTAGCCCAGCTGAATCTCAACGCTATCCTTAGAGGGATAGCGGCCTGTCCTACACAAGACTGGCTTCCGAATGAAACACGCATACAAGTAAATAGGGAGTTAAACTACTCCAAGGTATCTGTCAGAACCACATTCACCCTATGTTCTCTAGGATAGATAGTGCTATGTAGGAGTACAATTATATGTATTCATATAATCAATGCAATAATCATCATGGTTGAATTATTCATCTTTTTCACCATTCTTGTAATGCTGGTTACAATACTTTGTTTTCTTCTATTTATCATTGCAGCACACACATATTTTAAACACGAATCCAATTGCTTCAATAAATGTTTGAAATGCCAGTCTGTGTATTTCTTATGTCGACGTTTGGGTATGCCTGAGTTAACAATGAAAGGGTAGATCTGTTTCCATGATTTCCTTGAAGGAATTAAGCTTGTTGTGTTCTGAGGCTGCAGACACTATCAGGTACCCTGTGAGGTTTAGGGGTCCAGATAGTGCACTGTGAGCTAGCCAGGAATCAGGCCAACCCATTCTGATGGTATGAGTGGACGTAGTCCCCATAGTTTTGACGCTTATGTTGCCCAATCGCACAGTGTTACTGTCTTAGTAGAAACCGTACAACACAGAGACCAGGTGAAGAAAGTAGGACATCCCCAAAGCGTCTGACTCTTTGGAATGCAACTGAGCAGCAGAGATTCCCAGGGTTTCTGCTATTTAGCATTTCTGTGGAAACGGGGGTGGTGCAGGATGACAGATAAAGTTGACACTCCATTGATGACTACGTAGCCCTTTAACCCCTTGACCGCGATCGGAATTCCGCTCGTGTGCTGGACATTCCGATCGCGGGTGGGGTCGTGACGAGCTCAGCTCGTCATGCGCACAGCGCTACCGCGCAGCATGACGAGCTGAGCTCGTCATGAGCACGGAAGGGGTTAAGGCCCTTTGTACACTGGTTGATGGGGTATTTCGGAAGGGGGAAAGGACTGAGTGTGCTCAGAGGGACGGTTGAACAGGGAGGGAAGCTGGAAACTCTTGACAAGGCGAAGGTGATTTTCACAAAAGCTGCAATGAGAAATATACTTGTATGCAAATGGAGATAGATGGGGCAGATTGCAGGTGGTGGCCTTCACAATGGGCTAATGGTGAAGAACAAAGGGTGGTATCTTTAAATATCCGATGCATCAAGGCACCACCCAAACATCTAATGATTCTCTATTGCCATAGGAAGCACAGAGGCAATGTTTGCCTTCTAGAAGAGACCCATCTGCTGAACAAAGATAACTGGATAACACACTCTAGAACCTTTTTCATCCAGTCCTTTGGATCAGCAAAATCAAAGACTGTGAGGTGGCATTCCCTTGACTCAATATTCAGGATTTCCCCTACTTGCATTTTTATTAGATAATTTATGGAGATGGATCCTCTCAAATGATAAACTTTGATGAAGGGAAGTATATGTAGCTTTGGCCTATGGTCCTATGAATCTTTTCTCAGAAATACAATTCAGAAACCTCTCTAACTAGAGAGACGACCCCTTTTGGTGATGGGGTGACAGGAAACTGGCTGTGGATAGGATTTATCAGATGTTTTGGGGGTTAGTGGGTCTATTTTAAGAGGGTCCTCAGTGGCTCTTAGAAGTAGACCTGGTAGATGACACTTAACCCAGAATGGATAGATTATTTGGACAACTCAACATCACAGAGATCTTACAAAAGAATAGATATGACTTTCCTAGATTATTCCCAGATACACTTGCTAGTGGAGACTAAATATGAGACTATCTTGCTTTCAGAACATGCACCTGTAATTTGTCATCTTGACCTTTCAATGCAGGTAGTGACGAGAACAGGGTCTTGGAACCTAAACAATGGCATATTGCATGAGAGTCATGAAACAGGCAGTGGCAGAACAAATATGGGAATACCTACAATTCAATGACATGGGTAGCAGCTGTATAGACATGACCTTGGATGCACTGCAGGCAGTAGCAAGGGGGGTTCTGATAGCAAACAGGGCTCGTCCTAGGAAATATTTGGCAAAATGAGGTTAAATCTTGAAGACGTTAGGTGCAGTGTAAGTGCAACAAAATACTTTTGCAACAGTTGAGATAATTGGAGCTTCCAGACCTTAAGAGTGTAGAATATTCCTAAACTAGAGTAGGCCAGATATTTTACAAGGGGAGCACCAAGGATGGGAGGCTTTTGTATTTGAGATTAAAAGGAAAGCAACACATGTGGTCAAGGATGGTGGAGGGGCGGGGCTGCGGGTGAGGTTGAAAAAGTAGCGAGATTTCCCCAATTCTTTCATAGCTTTATGATTCAGAGCCAAAATGATCTGAGACAGATAAAGGCATATGTTAGCTGGGTGATTGATCCCCACACAAGTGGAGGGAATAGGCCAACCTAGAGCCAAGAAGGAAATAATCAAGGACATCAAATGCACTATGGTCTCCAAAGCCCCACGTTCAATGGATTCATACCCATGTTTTTAAAGCCATTTTACCCTCAGTTTCTTTACATACGAACTACATTTATTAATTCATTTCACTCCTCAACTAGGGTCTCTCCATTCATGGTGAAGGCAAAGATCTTCTTTGACAGAGAGGAATGTGTATTATTGAAGATGTGATGACAGCTCAAGGCTTTGCGTACCAACAGGAGGTCAATGGAGTTACCAAAGACCTTGTACTTCTTAGGAGGGGGCAGTAACACTTTTTAGTGGCCCCCAACAAAATTTCCAGGGATTTCGTAATGGCGCATAAAATGTGTATTCTTTAACCGCTTCGCTGCGGCCGGAATTCCCCCGCTGTGCTGAGGAATTCCACGCGTGCGCAGTTCGGACGGCCCACGGCCGTCCTCCGCACACGCCCACCGTGACGTCAGACTGCCGAGGGCCGTCCGACGCACGCAAGGGGTTAAGAAAAACAAGGCTGGCCTTTGGGGCCGGAGGCTCAGAATTGTCCTGTCATATTTCAAATGGATATTAAAGGATATTCCATACTGAGCTGGGGACGATTATTATAGATGCTATTTCGTTGGTGCCAAATGATGCTTGTTACTGCTGCTATTTCATGATTTATGTGAATGTAGTTCAACATCTATGCTGACAACTCTTGTACCGTTTGTGATTATGATTAGTACTTCTGTCTGAGGCCAGTGCCTCATATAGGCCTATGAATATGTGTTTTAGCTGAATCTACATTGTAGTTATAGTGTCTGAGGGCCCGATTCACGAACGTAAACTTAGAGCTGAAGTCCAAGTTTAGACCTAAAGTCCAAGTTTAGACCTGAACTCTAAGTTTAGACCTAAAGTCTAACTTTAGACCTGAAGTCTAACTTTAGGCCTAAAATATGACTTTAAACCTGAAATCTAAACTTAGCCTTTAGGTCTAAAGTTAGACTTCATGTCTAAAGTTAGACTTCAGGTCTAAAGATAGACTTTAGGTCTAAACGTAGACTTTAGATGTAAAATGAGACTGCGTTTTTTTTGCTAATAACTTTGGTGCCATTTGACGAATTTTCACAAAATTTTCAAAACTAGCTTGCTACTCATTTCAGCTGGTATCTGTAACATTTTGCGGTGATTCATTAAGTGGGGACCGAGAAAATAATGTTTTTATTTTTCATGCATGAGGATCCACGGATCCACAGCGGGGCTCAGCATGACCCCATTTGAATCCACAGCAGATCCGCGGATCCAGACCCCAGTTAAAAAAACACATAGACCCACTCACACATCCACAAAACCACTCACACATCCATACACCTACTTACACACCCACTCACACCCATAGAGACTTTCACACACTTACACACACAGGTACCTACACACCCACTCACAGACCCACACAGCCACTTAAACACCAACTCAAACACCCATACAGCAAAACCACTGACTCAGCCACTCACACACCCATATAGCCACTCACACACCACTCAGACCCACACAGCCACTTACACACCCACTCATACACCCATCCATCACACACTTACAAGCCCACTTACACACCCACATAACCACTGACACACCCTTTCACATACCCATAAAGCCACTCACACACCCACTCAGACACCCATACAACCACTCACAAACCCAGTCAGAGACCCAGAAACCACCCACACATCCATTTACACACTCATACAGCCTCTCACACACCCACTCATACATCTGCTCACAGTCCCACACACCCTTCAAACACCCACACACTTACTTACACAGCTACTCATACATCCACACACAGGCATTGATACAGTTATATAAATTGTAATAGGATAAGTTTGTATTAAATGTGTTGTTTTGTACTGAATGTGTGCTTTTGGTTGGGGACAGCAGACCCCTTGTTTGACTGAGAATCCACAGTGGTTCTGCAGATCTGAGTGAGAAACTAGAAAACAGGATTTTTAAAACAAAAAGAACCAGTGATTGGGAAAAGTGTTGTCTCTGAAAAAGCCTTTGTGTTTATGGTGTGTAGATGATAATTACACATAGAACAGGATGCAGTCTTTAAGGTGCTGAGGAACACTCTGTTGCCTGTAAAATGTTATTATGGTATATATATAGCCCATGTTGTGGTCTCACAGAAATGCAGAAACAGCTTTATTGACATGTTTCCTGGCTTTCTCTCTCTGCGGACATAATTGGGTTTACCACAGCAACATTTGTCTTTGGCAAAAGTTTGAGAACACCAAGGCAGTACGTGGGAAAAGTGACATTAATTTATCAAAGGTATCCTTCATTAGGATTTCCAGTCCTATGCCAGTAATTGTGCCTATGTCATTGCCACCACAGTGTACAATCATGAGGTCTGGATATTGGCAATCTGCAATGCTTTCAACCAAAGGCAGCAATTGATGCCACTGTACCCCTCTCTGGCCGACCCAAGTAATGTCTACATTAGATAAACCTAGGTCACTGTCAATGCCATTCTTTCTAACACTTTCTCTGGCCCAAAGCAGAAAACTATGGCCCACAATCCAGACTCTGACCATTTTGGAGACAAGCAAGAGTAGCACACAGTAAAGGCTGTAGCAGAATGAGGCAGTTTTGAAGATGAATGGCAACTACAATGGAGAACAGCAAGTAAAATATAAAAGAACATATTTGATTGGATGGTGGAGATGTGCAGGGAACTAAAAATAGGTAGTGACTTTAAGAAGAAAAGTAATGAACTCTGTTGTTGGCTTTGGAAAAATAAAACAAGTTATGTTGTTTGGGATATGCTTGTAATTGCTAACAGTCAACCACACCTGCTACAGTTAATGTGAAGCTAGTATTCTATTTAGAGAAAGTCTTGTGAGCTTTTGACCTACTGGTAGGCAGAGACTATTAGAAACATGGTTACTATGGAAATGGAGCTAAGAAACTGTAGTGTGAAACTGAAAAGCAGACTAGTGTACAAAAGTTGCTCAGGAGGTAGTGTATATAAATGAAAAGTATTAATAGCATATTGTTGAATGGTTTGAAGGGCTTCTGTGTGGATGCACGGATCAGCAGCTGATTTAAACGAAGGCCACACTGAGCACCGCAGTGGATCTGCTGATCCGCAAAAAACCTACCCAATTGGGCTTCTTTACAGGAAGCATGGAAAGGGTTAAAAAATTGTGACCATTTAGAAGTGGTTTACCAAAAATTGAAGATGAAAGGAAAACTGTGATTTGCTAAGTACAGGAGTATGAGTGAGAGCACAGGGAGAAGGCTAACAATTTTAGGTACTATTTTTACAGAGAGTGGAGAGGGATTGTCATATTTCTGACTTGAGATTTTCAGAGGAAAACTGATGTTAACAGAAAATAAATAAAGTTGGACACCTGCAAAGAGATTTTACAGGTATGTTATTAGGTTATACTATAAAAAAGTATATTTAAAAAAACCTATGAGTGTATATAAGCTGAAAGAAAATGTGTAGCTTCTAGATACTACAGTAAAAGGCAAAATATAAGAGAAGTTAGATGAGGGGAACAACCTTTACAACGCAGTTGTTACATCGCGTTACTTTTACAACAAGGTCGTTACAACGACCGCGTTGTTACAACGCGATGCCATTACATCGCAAGTCATTAGATCGACTTGCTCTAGATGGCTCTCCAATCTAAGGAATAGTATGATTTACTATTCCAACACCTTCCCTACTGTTGCGCAGGGTGGAGTTGGAATAGTAAATTATACTATTCCTAAGGTTGGAGCGCCATCTAGTGCAAGTCGATCTAATGTCTTGCGTTGTAAAGGTATTGCGTTCTAACATCGCGGTCGTTGTAACGACCGCGTTGTAATGGAATGCGATGTAAAAGCATGCGTTGTAGCATGCTATATTCTTAGATGAGAACATTACCTAAAAATATAGTGAGCAGCAAAGGAGGAAGAGGAATTACTATACTGAAAATATAGTTATTTTATTGAGGCAGTATGAATAAATGTGTTTGAAATTAGATGTGGGTGCTTGCTTATAGTATGTCATTTAATAGAATGTAATTTGCGCTCACTCACACAGACAGGCACTTAAACACCCAGTTACACTCCCACAAAAGCACTAATGTACCCACCACTCATATAGCCGGACTGGACTGATACACTAAGTCACACACCCATGAAACCATTCACACACCCATTTACTCACCTATACATCCACTTACATAGTCATCATCATCATCAAAGACTTTTATTCAGCGAATCGCCATAAAATTATTGTCACGTAAAAACATCAATTTCTAGTAAAAACGTGTAAGAGAAACCACAGCGCAGCTGAAATAAGTTACAATATAAAACTATCTAATTGCCATTAAAATACATCCAGAAATATTCTTGCATTAAGCAAATCGTTAAACAACACAACAAAAATAAATTAGGCCTCACCAGATATCATGATACAGGCTAGGCTTAGGTATCTAGTTGTTTCCTAGTTCTTAAATAGTTTCAATAGACCAGTTCTCCCACAGCATTAAAGCAATTTCAGACTGGATGGCAACAAACTCTCTGCATTTAAATACTGAGAAAACAGAGATCATGCTATTTGGGAAAGCACAGCAACTTTGGGCCTCAGAATGGAGGCCTACAGAATTAGGCCCGCTACTATACCCAAACAGGTAGTTAAGAATCTTGGCCTTAAAATAGATCAGTCTTTGTCTATGAAAGACCAGGTTGTAGCCACTAGCAGTAGTTGTTTCAACATGATGCGTCTGCTGAAGAAAGCTTTTTCCTATCTTCCATTCTCTGTCAGGATAACCCTAGTTCAGGCTTTGATTATTAGCAAATTGGACTATGCTCAACTTGCATCAGGAAATGAGACTTTAATGTCTAAATTGCAAGTGGTCTAAAATGCTACCACGCTACTTGTGTGCAATCTCTCTTCCGGTTCCGCATCTGAACCTTTGCTGAAAGCTGTGCATTGGTTACCTATTAAGAAAATGACAATCTTTAAAATCTATTGTCTCACTCATAAGTCATTAATGGTCAATGGACCTAGTTATCTACACCAGAAACGTAACTACTATTGTCCAGTCAACTATTTGCACTCCAGGGGTAAAACTTTTCTTATCATTACTCGTGTTCGTCTGACAAGATGTGATGGCAGGTCTTTTTCTTACTTGGCACCATGTTATTGGAATGCCTTGCCCTATTACATTCGCACCTGTCCGGATTATGTTAAATTTAGGAAACTGCTTAAAAGCCTTATTTCAAATTTTCTGCGCTTTTGTTTTGCCTGTGCTTATTGTTAGCATCGAGATACCTCTTCAGAGGCGATTTGTGCGCTATAGTAAGTTATATTAATATAACATAACAACATAGTCATTCACACACCCATACAGGCACTGTCACACCCACTCACACACTTATACAGCCATTCATGTACCCAGCACTCACTTACACATGCACTTACACACCAATACACCCAGTCACCCACATGTCTATTTACAAAACCATACAGCCACTCACACAGCCACAAACCAGACAGCAAAAGAGGCACTTACACATCCACTCCCACTCCCACACAGCACTTATGCATCCACCACTAACAGAGCCACTTGCACACACAGTTACACACCCACACACAGACTAACACAGGCAGTTACCAATCCATGCAGCCACTTACATACCCATTTAGACACCCATACAGTCACTAACACACCTTAGTCACACACTCACACAGCTACTTACACATCCAGTGAGACACCCACAGAGGCACTGATACACCCACACACTTATCCACTAAACCACTCACACACCCAGTCACCTACACATACAGCCACTTAGATACCCATTTATCCACCCATACTCAGACACTTACAGAGCCTCTTACACACTGACATAACCACTTATGTAGCTACTCACTTGCTTATAGTATGTAGTCTAAGAGCATGTAATGTAAAGTTAAATATATTCTATATTTGCTTGTGTTTAAAGAGGAATGGAAGATGGAACATTGAGGTGAAAAAACATTTAACAATTATGCTTGTTGACAGCATCCATAAACTGGGTAACAGATGACATTTTTAGTGCAACTGGCATATGGTATTTGCCACAGTGAGTGACCATCTCTTGCAGTTTTGTTGAAATAGTGAGGAAGGTAGCCATCTGGTCAGGAGGTAAAGGTCCCACTGATGGTGCAGCTGCTGCTGATGATACACCACTTTCCCTCTCTCTTATCATCCTGTGATACGTCTTTGTATGTATGGCTTTCAGGTGTTTCCAAAATAGAGGATGTGCCATGTGAATATTTCTTCACCGTACCTCTTGACAGGTTTTTCCTGCATAGATGGCATTGGACAAATTTTGGAAGAGCTTTCTTTTCTCCTGAAGGGATGGAGAAATATTTTCAAATGTCGGAGGAATTCTTTGGAGGTGGTAAGTCTTTTTCTTCTTCATCCTGCTCTTTCCCTTCTCTTCTATCTTCAGCAGAAGACATCTGAACTTTGAAACTCTCTTCTTTTACAGGAAAGCCAAAAAACGATGGCGCTGTGATTTTCAGACTGTCTTCAGAGAGTGGTGAAACCCAAGTAACTGATTTAGGGTGTGGTTTCCAATGTGGATGGGTGGAAACTTATTGTATCCGATGAGAAGTTGAGGTTTGGGTGTGTTCCTTGATTTGTGGCGGATTTGCGGTGGCATTGCAATGACCTGTGGATCTATAAAATGAATACAAAAAAGAGAAAGACTTGCTGTCTTGCATTTATAGAAAGTTTACATAAGTTATTTTTCATTGATTTATTAATTGTTACTTTTAAAATATATATTAAGAATAAATGTGTGAATAAAATATATTTATTAACTTGTAAAAATGTATGTTACTAAATTGAACTTATAGGTGAAATTGTAGTACAATTTATATATTTTTTTAAATGGTGAAATTCAGTAAAAAAGCAAAGGTTATAGGGACGTTATAGTTAGGAAATAGCATTAAAACACATAGAAATTCACTGGAAAAAACCAAAGGTTATAGGGACGCTATAGTTAGGAAATAGAATTTTTTTTTTAAACTTAGAAATTCACTGAAAAAAACAAAGGCTACAGGGACGATATAGTTAGGCTCAGATTTAACACACACAAAACCATAGAAATTCAGCAGTTATAGTTACCTGAGCTAACAATAACTCATGCCCCCGCAATGCACTGCTTATGACCTCATATATTTCATCACTGATGACATCATCCAGCAAAGTAAACTTCAATATGCTTTATAAAATACTGTTTCATTTTCTTTTAAATAAGAAGAAGACACAGGTGAGAGATGTATAGCAGAGCTCACTGTAACCTTATTAACTACTACACTCACTTATCACCTAAGAGACGGCCCTCAGTGTTTGGTCCTGTTGTTTCTGAACACCTACTCTAAGCACTAATGACCAAAGTAAAACATCTAACTGTATAGGTTAGTCTATTGCAAACCACAACAGCACCATTTGTGAACCTGGAAAGAGGTTTTAGTGCAAATGTCAGATTTACACAAACCACTACAACATACAATCAGTAGAGAAGTCTTAGCGGACAGGCCATTGTGTGATAAGCTACTAGTAAAATTATTCTTCATCCTGGAGAAAAGTATGAGCAGAGAGGTGAGTCTTTTGTAAATGTCTGCTACACTGAGCCATCACCCTAGAGAAAGGTCTTAGTGAATAGATTAATTACAATCTGCTACTACAGTCATTCATCACAAAGGAGAGAGGTCTAAGTAAACTGGTCAGTATGTCATAAAACAGAACTGTACTCAGCCATCACTGTGGAGTGAAGTCTCAATGAACATCTTAGATGGTTGCAAAGCACTACCATACAAATACATCAGCAGGGGACATGTGTCAGCATAGAGGCTAGTTTACATTATAAATGGTACAACCTCTTTAATAACTGGATTATAGATCAGATGACATATGTTACAAATTGTATCAAACATTCGTAGTATAGAAAGAATAGTAATTTTACTTATGCAGTATGGAACTCTCATACAAGAGCAAGCTATTCTTATCTGTATTCTTATTATGGACACTGGTGATAACACTTCCCTTTCCAATAGTGATCACTCAGGGGCCGATTCCGATCTCGGCCGGTAGTGCTCCGAATCGGATTCGGATTTACCGGATCCGATTCGGAGCCCTGTTTCCCGACCGAATCGTACGCGGGTCCGGCCGAGCGAGTACAATGCAGGCACCCGCGAAATCTCCGACCGACTCGAACGCGGCTTCAACACGCTCCGACCGACTCGCATGGACACGACTCGCACCGCTCTATGGAGACGTATCCCGGCCGGGTAAGTACGATGCGCGCCGCGAGCAGTCCGACCGACTCGCGCCGTCCGGCTCGAAAAAGCTGTCGGAGCCGGACTTTGGGGTCCGCGTCGGACCCCCCTGTACGCGTAGGCGCGCGAGTCGCACACAGGGGGACCCATGGGTCCCTCTACCTGTGCATGTATGCCGCGATGTGCATCGACGCGTACCTGCTGTAGGGGCGCCTTGTCCGCCTCGCACCCATTGAGTCAATGGGAGCCCGCGTACGCGTTGTACGACAGGCTCCCATTGACTTCAATGGGAGTCCGACCGAATCGAGTCCGATGGCATGCGTGCGCATCGTACTCGTTCGGTCGGACTGCCAGAGTCCGATTCGGTCGGAAATCTCTCCGGGTCCGGCTCGGTCGGAGAGATTTCCGGCCCAAATCGGAATCGGCCCCTAAGTCTAGAAAAAACGCTTCTTCCTTGCATATTGTGTGAGTGAATCTCAGGTGTCTGTCTCAAGAGTTGACCACATACATGCCTATTTCAAATAAGGTTAGAAATATTATCAAAAAACACTGGAGGATACCATTTCACAAAAGCTATGAAAGAAGTGGACATTAAAACAGGGAAACAGTGTATCTTAAGAGCGCTGACTAACTGCAACAGTAAGAATGTTGTATAACTGATCACGTGCCCATGTGGCCAGTTCTATGTCGGAATGACAACTCACAAAATAAAGGTGCACATAAATGGACACCGGAGCGCAATACATTGCAAAAAGAACAACACCAGGTTAACACGCCTCTATCTTGACCTGAACCATAAAGATGTGGACATGACTTGCGTTGTCCTAGAAAAGTTGACTACCAATATCCCAGACATTCAAAAGAAGCTGCTCATACAGGAGCAAAGATGGGTGTACCGATTATGAACATGGGAGAAGGGGCTAAATGACGAGATCCCATGGCTACAATTGATATAAATTGAGCAACACCCCTGCGTGGTGGGAACCCAATTGCATGTGAAAACAACACTTAGCAAACATGCACCTGCACAGGGAGGTACATGGATCCCCTCTCCAGCACCTCCAGAGGTACAGGGTATAGTAATATATACTGAACATAAGGGACACTCCAAATGTGGATCATGGTATGTTTCCACAAAAGTGAGCCATATCCCCCACTATACAGGGGACCATAGTCCCATCCTGGGCTAGGCTACCCATGAGGTACCTCTGGTTTACTAAGCTGCACTACATCTCTCAAAAGCTTGAGATGGAGGTGTAGCATACAACCACATATATTTGATACAGCGGACACTCTAAAGGGTAGACCACAGCATGTTTCACTGCGCACTCATCATTATGGAATACCTGCACTACTTTAAAATAGGAGCTACTAACCAAGATACTTCAGCTCCCATGAGTATCACCATTATGGGCAAAAATATTCGGCCGCATGAATTTTATGTATTACATCACTTGCAGTATAGGAGATTAGAATCCTCACTCAGGGTACATCGCTGTGAGGATTCAGATCCCTACACATTGTAGAGATTGCATTCAAAAGCCCGCAGTCCTGTACAACAAATCCCATGAGCACGAGACTTGGGCCGGTGGCCGGGACTAAGATACATACTGCTACAAACAAGTGCTTCAATGGCAATGCTGCTGCAGGTGTTGGCAATTGTTTCCCCTGGCGGATAAGCACTTTGGTATTAGTGGCCACAGCTGTATCTATAACCATTACGAAGCCTCTCTATAAATACACGGCTACACATGCACATTGGGTGGAAGGAGCAGACGCGTCCAGGATTCCAGACAGGAATGCACCGTGACAAAGTAAGAGGGTGTATGTGTGCAGGGATATTTATCCCTTGATGTACTTTACCATGAGTGGGGGTAGTCATTGCGACTTACTGAAATTGAAATTGCTCTTCCTCCCGCATGCTGTTCTTAGAGTTTGACTACAGGGTTCCTGAGCCCTTCCTCCATGTGGTCGGGATGACCTGATAGTGGGGTAAGATTGTGAGCTGGTCTCATAATTTGATATCAATATTGTTGTCTCACGTGTCCAGTGTCACTTCTCACCAAGCATGCGAATGTTGCATGCTGATGGTTATATTTTTCATATATCCATGATCTACCTAACTGGAGAGGTCTCAATATCATATTTTTTCTGTTACAGGTACTTATGGGCCTGATACATAAAAGGTTGACAAAGGTCACCTTTTTGTTAGTAGTGGCATATTAGTGTATATTTGCCAGACCTGGATCTTGTGTTTCCATCCAGAAGAATGCCATGGACTCATGGACTCACATGAGCCATCAGGCAGAAACATGCTGACGGTACAGTGATGATGGGGTACTAATTCTCCACGTTTGGTTTTTAATACCAAGTGTCATTTCTAGTAAATATAATAGTCTGTTAAGGATGTCACATTGGTTTTTAGTCAATCAATCAATCAATCAATAAAAACTTTATTCGGCCACGTTCTGGCCATAAAAGTACATTTCGCATAAAAGAACACATACATTTTAGTTTAAAACTACACCACGGGTATGATTAAAAGCACAATTAAAATACGTGCGTATTAAAAAAAAACATATTAGGATAGGCCCAAGTCATTACTGTTATCAAACCAGATTTTTCCTCTTACGAATTGCCCCTGATAAGAAACTTGCGACCCCATAACAAATGAGTGGAGAAGAAAGCATTTGTAAATAGATCAGTGCTGGTCTTACTTGTGCAAAATGGCAATCTCTAAAAAGTGGTAGAATATGTTTAGCTCGCAGCTCAGCATATAAACCACAAAAGAACATAAAGTGCAAGAGGTCTTGGTCAGAGAAATTATCGCATGCACATGGTTGCAGGGTACCTAACTTTGCGAAACCTTTAGGTACAGTTAGGGACCAGTGGATACAATTAAATCTAAATCTGGATAAAAGAAAACGATGATGCAGATTATTAACAAAAGACCAAAAAGGGTGATTTAAAATTCCAGGACCTATAATCATAAAATGTCTACATGTAGGTTTCTTAAGTTCATTTACCTCCTTATCCAGTTGTCTCCTCGTCAAAAATTGTGTTTTTATAACTTTCACGTCTTCACTGTGCAGCTTTCTTGGTTGATTAAATAGTTCTGGTTGCCCGAGAGCTAAAAGCTGCCGGCAGACATATTTTAACCAGGGAATATCTGCAACTCTGTCTAACATCATGCAGTCCTCTAAAATAATTTGGTTTAGGTTAGGCTTATCTCTAGACCAACTTTTTAGCCACCATATCAAGGGTGCTACAGCAATATTGTCTGTAATATAGCCCTGCCTTAATTCCTCATGTACCATGAATGCTGGAATGCTAGAAGGAGCAGCTAGGAGTTTACGTAGGTGTTTGTTTTCAACTCCTTGAACTTCATTGCATTCCTTGTAACCCCAAACCACACTACCGTACACTGTCATAGCAACACATTTCTCATTATAGATCTTCAGCAGTGGTGGTATGAGTTTGCTCCCTAATCTTCTAGCGAAAACCAGTGAGGCTCCAGCAGTCGCGGTCCGTGTAGGAGTGCCGGCCGGGCGGTGACGTGGGGCGGGGGAGGGGCAGGGTGGGGGGTACCAAAGTACGGATTACGGACCAATACAGGTAAGTAAACATTTAAATCAATTAAACGAATTTCGTTGCGCGCACTGCATTGCATTTGGCGATGCAGCGATCACAACGAAATTCGTTTTATTGATTTAAATGTTTACTTACCTGTATTGGTCCGTAATCCATACTTTGCTACCCCCCACCCTGCCCCTCCCCCGCCCCACGTCACCGCCCGGCCGGCACTCCTACACGGACCGCGACTGGGCTCCAGCTGCTCTTGCCAAAATGTTTTTCTTTAGAGCACGCTGTGCCACTCAGGTGCCATTTTCATCAAATAACACACCCAGATATGGGTATGTTGGTACATTGGTTAGCACTCCACCTTTACATGGAAGGGGTTTTTTCCCTCTTTTTAGATTACCAAGTGACATTATATGAGATTTAGTAAAATTGACGGCAAGGTGAAGAGCTACCATAAAATCAATGAAAGTATTAACTAAAGATTTCAAAGCAATCGGAGTCCTGGCAAGTAAAACTGCATCATCTGCATATAAAAGTGCTGGAATTGATTTAGAACCTACTCTTGGGATGTCTAAACATGAGTTTGATAGCACTGCCTCCAGCTTATTTATGTATTTATTTATGAATGCACCACTGCCTCACTCCTCTTTTTACATTCCAGGCTTTAGTTAGGGAGCCATTCTCGTTATAACTTACTGAGGCAGTCAGGTTAAGGTGGGACCAGTGCAAGAAACATACTAAACTCCTATCCATCCCAATTTCAAGCAACATTTGCCATAGCTTAGACCTGTTTACCCTATCAAAAGCGGACGTTAAATCCATAAAAGCCAAAAACATACGCCCTTTTTTGGCTAGGGTATATTTGTTAGTGATCATGAGTAGGTTCATACATTGCTCCACTGTACCCCTGCCCTTGCAAAAACCAAATTGTAGATCGGACAACACATCCTTTTCTTCCAGCCAAATGCTTAAACGATCTAAAACTACTTTGCCCATTATTTTTGCTGCAGAGTCCAACAAGGAAATTGGACGATAACAGGCAGGATCGTCCCCAGCACATTTTTTATAAATTGGCAAAATCACCGCCGTTGACCATGAGCGAGGTTGACCTACCCTTGTAGCTGCATTGAATACCTCAGTTAGGATTTTCGCCCATGTACCTGAGTCTGATTTATAGAGGTCCACAGGTATCCCATCGGGACTGGGGGCTTTTCGTGCAGACATATCCTCAATCGCTTTCTGAACCTCTTTTACATCAAACCCTAGAGCGAGTGGTACAGCACTCGGTACCCAAAAGGGGTCTGTTTGTTCTGTGTCAACCTCTGCATATATCTGTTCAAAGTGACTAACCCACCGGTCGGCTGGAATTACGCACTCTGTTCTTGTCGTGTTATTATCTTTAAAAAAGGAGCTATTTATTACCTTCCAGAATTTTACACTGATCCCTTAAAGCAGCCTTCCTTAATTTTAAAGCCATATCATATGCTTTCCTTCGACTTCTAATCAGCTCCGGATCTCTAGGTAGATTTTTTAATGCGACCATAGGGCTTTGTGAGCTTTAGAGCAATCGGCATTAAACCACTTGACCTCCTTTGTACCTGCCAAGATCTTTTTACCTGTTAACTTTTTACCAATTAGCTTTGTTAACTTGTCATAAGCCTCTAGTACTTCTGTAGGCTCGCTATGTTCATTTAGGCATTGCTCAATATCCTCTTTGCCCTCAGTGTATAACTCTACTAAAAAAGAGCTCGGGGACAATTTTCTCCCATCTTATTTTCCGATCGTGTGCCGAAAATCCCCATTTGCGAAGGTTTTTAACTCCGCATCCGAAAGACCATTAGACCTTTGGATTCAGCAATGATGGGATTATGGTCACTAAAACCGGTTCGAGCCACCCTGACTTCCCGCATATGTTGGTATAGGGGGCTGATATTACAACATAATCTATAATTGAACCGCTCCCTCTCCCAAAGAACGATGGTATCATCTCTGCTTCCTCCCCAGGCTCTAGACAGTATAAATTATTACTTGCTAATAAACTTTCTAGCCGGGCGCCTTGGGTGGTATGTTCGAAATGGGCCACAGATGGTAAGTCTTCATAAATCTCCCCATCTAACAAACATTTTAATTTGCAATGGTGTATATTAAAATCCCCCATTATAATTGTTTCGTAGGGAGCATGTCTCTCCTGTGCAAGGTCCTCTATAAAACTTTCAAGATCATTTAGATGTTCACTATCATGATCCCTGCAAAATGAATTGTAAAAATGTACAATTACCAGAGTTACACTGCTTGGAAAGGTTAATTCTACTGCTAATAGATGAGGAGAGGAGCTAGGCAAATCCTTGACGGTGCATGACAATTTAAGCGAGATTAGGGTAAGCAAGCCACCCTTTGCTCTTCCTACGGCTGATTGAGATGCAGATTTAAAATAAGGGGCAAAACCGTCCATTACAAAGGAGTCAGACGTGTCCCATGTTTCTTGGAGTGCGATAATGTGACCCGCCTTTATTACCGCTAACCACTGTTCATCGTCTTTTTTTGCCTTCAGACTTGCAATGTTCCAATTCATGAAGGTGCACACCAAAGGATCTAACACTTTGTCATAGGGTAGTTGAGATGCACTGGTCGGTTGTGCTAAGGAAGGTTTATACTAGTCACTGTCTCAAAAGGGGTTGGCTGTCAATCCACATTATCCAGATCCCTTAATGGTGCAAATCTATTAGTGAGAGGAATTAATAAATTCCTAGTTGTGCCCTCATCTTGTGATTGCAATAACCTTCCTTGGGGCCGAGTGTATCTATTTCCCTCAAACCTAGGGGGTAGTGGCCCTTCTGGATAGAAAAAGGAAAGTGGAAGGGCCTGTATTCCCATGGACCACTCTGCTCTCATCTGGCCATGTAACATGGCTCTTACGTGTACAGGATGGGTTACATTAACCACGATACAGTCCCCACTCCTATCTTTCTTTGTGGCTTTCCCCACCGATCCAACTCTTCAGGCCATGATAATATGGGGTGCAAAAGATCGACCATGTGTTTGCGATTTGTCCAGCCAATGTATTACCTTGTGTATTAAATCCATTGTTGTCTCTTTGGAGTTCTCCTTTAGGGGAGGAACTCCTACTAGGACGGTCACAAGTGGGGCTGACTCAGGAGGCAGGTGTAAAACTTCAGTTCTCGGTCTCACCAAGCTATTTGGTTTAAGAGATTTATGGCCAATGGGCTCATTCCCATGAGTCAATCTGGTTTCCTTAGGCACAGCCCCTAGTAATTCATGCAGGGCTGTGTCTGGGGCAGTTACTTGAGCCCAACCATTTTCGGGATGACCGGTCTATCCTTGTGGGCCTATCCTACCTAAATTCTGTATACTATCTCTAGGTAACTGCTGTGACTCCCTGTGTGCTCTTGGAATACTTTTACTAATTAACGACCCCCTAGTGTGTGATTGACTATTGCTATCATTCCCCTCAGCCACTGGGGGACAAATCTGTCCCCTCGCTTCTGACCCCATAATATCCGAGGTACTAACCGAGGTACTAACCGAGAGCCGTTTGTTTGCCTGAAGTAATAGTAGTTCTAGTTTGTCCAGCCTAGCAATAATAGAGCTTAGGTGCGATTTTACAATTTCTTCTACTTTTGAAGAAAGGCTGCTTACAATTTGTCCCAATCCCACATTAATTTGATCAACAATAGGTGGTGCGGTTTGCTTTTTCGGTTGCTGAGTCATTTTCCTGCCTCCACCTCTTTTCTTTTTTACTGGTGGCTCAAATAAGGAGGGGCCCTCGTCTTGGTTGCCATCAGCCTCATCCATTAAATGGATGGCAACCAATGGTGACGGCATAAGCTCGCTTTGCACTGTTTGTGGTGGGGTATTCGATGGTGCCGGGCTCGAGGGCAAACTATTCAATTCCAACGAGAGTCTCGGCTCGGTTAAAGCAATTTCATTGGACAAAACATTGGCAGCCCTGGTCAGAAATGAGTCAAGTGTTGTCACCGCCGCCCCCCCACTGGGCCTTTTCATGGGCTGCTTCCTCTTAGCCATGTCTTCCCTTACAGTCGACGGGCTAATTGTTTTACAGACTATTCCAGATAAATGCGACAAGATGCAGCAGATTGTAGCTAGAGACCACAAAAATGCTGGACACTTATGCACATGCTAGGATTTTCCCCATAAATGAGATGGGAAACAACCTTTAGAACGCATGCATTACATCGCATGCCATTAGATTGCGGTTTTTACAACGAAAGTCGTTACAACGACTTGCACTGGAGGGCGCTATAGGACAAGGAGTAGTTTAAATTACTATCCAACACCTTCCCTACTGTACGTAGGCTGGAGTTGGAATAGTAAATTAAACTACTCCTAAGTCCAGCGCCCTCCAACGCAAGTCGTTGTAACGACTTGCGTTGTTAAAACCGCGATCTAATGGCATGCGATGTAATGCATGCGTGGTATCATCATACATCCAAATGAGATCTGTCCGTTAAAGAGAATTCAGGGGCATATTATCAAGAAACGGCATTAAAATTATCGCCGCTTTAGCGGCAGAAAACTGCCGCTAAAGCGGCGATAATGGGCTTGATAATATGCCCTTGAGAATTCCAATAGAAGCCCATGTTCTGGTGTCAACATGGGCTTCTATTTGAATTCTCAAGGGCATATTATCAAGCCCATTATCTCCGCTTTAGCTGCAGTTTTCTGCCGCTAAAGCGGCGATAATTTTAATGCCGTTCTTGATAATATGCCCCTCCGTTTTTAGTCTATTTAGATCACTGCTCCGTTATTAGGTAGAAGTGCCTCCCTGACTCCAGGTGTAGGCCCGTTCTCCATCAAACCGGGTTTTTGGAGAGTATGGGTTGTCTTATGATGAAGCATGACACCTGGTGGTGTGTGAGGACATCCTGTCACATTTTTGTATATGTCCAGTAGCAAAGTGGTTTGAGTAGAATCATGCGGGGTATATAATACGCAAAATAGAATCTCGGGAAGCTTTATTGTGTTAACAAAATATATTTGTTGACCTCTCCCAGTGATAGCAGAGTCCATGGTTCTCCCTTTCAATGACTTTAAATATACAATAGTGCAGAATCACCTGGATGCGTCACCCGTCTGGACCCGCCCCTTCTACCTTAGTATGCAACTCACACACCCGTACAGCCACTCACACACCCACTCACACCCACAATACACCTCACACATACTCTCACACATCCATACAGCACTTACACACCCAGTCACCAACCCATATAGCCACTCAAAACCCACTCACAGACCCATACAGTCACTCACAGACCCATACAGCCACTTACACACCCACTCTCTGACTTATACAGCCACTCACACACACACTGTCAAAGGTAACAGGTTACAGTTAGGAATTTCTTTTTAAAAACCTTAGAAATTCACTGAAAAAAACAAAGGTTACTGGGACATTATAGTTAGGAAATAACATTTAAAAATTTAAAAATTCAGTGAAAAAAACAAAGGTTACAGGGACATTATAGTTAGGAAATAGAATTAAAAACCTTAGAAATTCACTGAAAAAAACAAAGGTTACAGGGACGCTAGAGTTAGGCTCAGATTTCACTCATACAAAACCAGTGAAATGTAGCAGTTATAGTTACCCGAGTTAACTATAACTTACGCCCCTGCAATGCACTGCTTATGACCTCACATATTACATCACGCAAGACATGGTCAATGACTGAAAAGACCAACAACTGATATTGTCAAAAAGCACAAAACAGGACTTTTGCATGTTTAAATTACAACAATTTCAGTAATACCTGTAGTTGGTGTGTCATGTTCCATCAACAGCTTGGCAAACCAAGCAAAATCTGAGGATAACTTACATGCAATAGTACCTATGTCCTTTTTACTATCCACTGCTTATGTGGGCTCTTCTCCATAGGTCAGACCACACAAAAAATAAAGCACAGATCATAGTAATGAACAATTTCAGGTGGCAAGGCATTTTTCAGAGGAATTATACTCATCATTGTAACTACTCCTTCAGATAGCTGGCATGTTAATTCCATGATGAGTGAGGGAAACATGGGTTTAGTACTTGCTCATAAAGAAACATTTGCGATTAATCTATTGGAAATTATTTATCTAATGAAATTAAATGAAGCAGAGGACCTAATGTGCTTTTTGTAAATAGATGGTCATTCATCAATAATTAATTAAAAAATATATCATTTAAGGTATGACCTATTATAATAACATAAAAGCAAATGAAGAATAATGAGCCTGTGGGATGAAATGACCAAAGGAAATCCTGAAGTTTACACTCCAGTTGTTCTGACAAGGATCATAGAAAAACAGTAACTGAGACTGGGGAGGAGGGTTACAAATGATAGTGCATTTTTATATGGTTTAGAATTTCCAATAAAACAAGGGGGTATTTGACGTCAGTGCTAATGCAGGAGCAAAAATACAAGCTAATTTATAAAAAGATATGTTGAGCAAAGTGCAAATATTAGAATGTAATTGTGGCAAATATAATGCAGGGCAATTTGAGAATTGAAGGTGTGTACTCCAGAGGTAGATGAGTATACAAAAAATATCTAAGTATGGCCTTATTAATACGAGGTGGTTAGTAATATCCTGTGTTACTCTAACAGAATGAACTAAGAATGTTCTGATTACGCTTGATCTAGATTTAACAAACTAAGGTATTTTTATTTTAGATTAATTCTTGTGGGTGATGATGCTTTGGTGCTCTAAATGAATACTAAATGACAGTATCTTTCTTGCTTTTTTATACATTTGTAATGAGGTTTATTCATCAAGAGAGCAATCCTGATGACGCAAAACCAAAAATAATTGATAAGGCATTCCTTTGAAATGTTATACTTAATTTGGAATATTCAAGGCTGAAATTGACTGAGGAGAAAATACTGAAGGAAGGCTTGTGAATTTTAAAAGACCCTACAAATTTCCTTCATATTTGTTGGTGACACGTATTTGATAGTTAATGCAACTATTCCTAATTATGATCTTTCCCAGTTTTGCGTGGTAAAGTTAATTGTACCAAAGATTCAACTGCCTAGTATCTAGACTGCAGGTGATCTTGCTTTACTGATTCATAAAGAAATCCATCAGGGTTTGCAGCAGATATACCTAGGACATACATCTGGGAATGGATAATTCATCACCCCTCTTTTGTTGTCTGAGTATCTCCTTCAAGAAAGGCTTCAGAATTGACAATCCTCCCACATGGCTGGCAACTGAAAGTGTTTCAGTGCTTGTTGACCACTTGGAACGGTGGCCAAACCGAGGCTCTAGAATTTGTGATATGAAATATTTCCTAATATACTTGTCTTTGTCTCTATTGTTGCTGTCTGGGTGATTCCACAATTAAATCTTGGGAGGGCGGAGAACAAGATAATGTCCTGGTGGATCTGGGCCCCTGTCCCTTGTTCTAAGGTACAACCTTGGTCAGATACTTCTAGATTACTGCTGTAATTCATTCTTTTTCTAAGACATGTGACTCCTGTTTTGTACATTATTGGACGACTTATGCCTCTGGATGAGGAGGGGTGGAGAAATACCAATCTTGATATATATTCCTCTCATTCATTCCATCAGATGATTGATTTAAGTTTTTCCCAAACACAGATTGTCACAATCTAGGTATAGCAACGTACAGGATGTCAATGTCAATCCCTGCGTCTCCTACTATGGGTTTTTTAACCCCCTGCAATGATCTCAAGGCTTGTGAAGAGGACTCGTTTGCACAGGGAAAAGGGTGTGAGGGAATGAGAGAAAGAAAGACTCACTCCTGAAGATTGTTTAGTGAAAATGCCATCCTAGGTGGTTGTGACGTGGCGTCTTTAGCAAATATTCAAAGTTCATCAACTTCCCAACTTGGGAGAGAAAGTACAATCCATGAGAAAAACACAATAGAGAAATAAAGAATCTTATCATGAGTTTCAGGTATAACTTACCAGTTGTGAAGTGCAGGCGAACTTCATCTAGACTCCAGAAGAACTGATGGAACCGAGAAGTAAGAAAACAACAAAGGTGTAGGAAAGAGTATGTTGGGTGCAAACTTAAGGAAAAGCGAAGGAGTCATAACAACGGCTTTTGATAGACAGCTTGCTCAAGCAAATGTTTGATGCTTATAGTAACTGCCTCTCTTGACCCAGAAGGGCTACTTACCATAGCCCTGTCTTGTGTGGCTGGTGTGGTGCAACCTATCTCTCTAGCCCTGGAAGCACTAGTCCTTTCAATCCATGTCTGAATTCTCCATTGCTTTGTCCTCCAGCTTCTCCAAGTCTGATGTTCCCTTGGTTTCTACTGTACTACCATGCGACCAGCCTTTTTTTAGAATCAGACATACCTGTTGTCCTGTTACCTTTAATAGAAGGAGAACCCTTCTCAAGCCATCATCTGCTCATTGTGCACACTCATGCTCATTTTCAATTGCTGGCTTAAGTACACCTGACTTCCTCACTTTTCTGTAAACAAGGTTACATGTAGAGAGCATGTGTCCAATCACGTCACCTCCTATGACCTCACCTAGAGGTCCAGTTAGGCTGGTCAACACCATTTTCACAATTTGTCCTGCTATTCTGTGTCAGGGACATCTTTCAGGGCTGGCTCTAGGGCGGTGCGAGCAGTGCCACCACACTGGGCGCTGACTTGGGGTGGGTTATAAATAAAGGGTAGACCCAAATAAGTCACTGGCACCTGGGTATGAAACAGTACAATGAGAAAGTAGTCCCAGTGCGGTAGTTCCTAGGAACACTTACAATTTTAACCAAATTAAACAAAATGACACTGATATAGTAAAGGATTATTAGTTCAATGTTATTTAATCGCATTGAACATTCTAAGTGCTGGTCAAACAGCATATAATTCAAAAAGCTTTACACAACAAGTGCCCCGCAGCAGTGGGAGAAAGGAAGGGGAAAAGTGCATCAAGTGAGGGTTGTAAAGGTGTAGGGGAAAGGTGGTGACATCGTCATTATCACAAAACTAATTTCAGTGGAAATGGCTTATTTCAGCCGCAAAGTATAATAATCATTGTTAACATTGCCATGATAGGGAATACAATAACACAGTTACAAATCACCGTTGATAGAGACTGGCATAGAGCAGCAACACAGTCGACGTTTCGACCCCCAATAAAGTGTAGGCTATTAAAATCCTTACAACGGGGTCTTCCTCAGGACTAAGACAGAGGGGCACCTGGGGAGAATGGGAAAAATGCTAAGTATTACAAATGTGAATCTAGGTTCAAAAATTAAAGAGGGAGGGGGTAAAAGTGAAACTAGGAAATTACCATAAAACACCCTTGACTAGGAGTGGTACCGTTGAGATCGGGCCCGTAGGCTCACGAGGACATAGCACGGAAGGTTGGCACCTACAAGGTAGACTTAGGGCCATCAGAATGTATCATGCAGTATAGATACTAATCAGAACTAAGAATGTGAAATCAATCCAACCTACTATATAATGGGTATACTCCTAGGAGAGCAAAAACTGCGATAGATAACTCAATGTTGATCGGCATGGACCCCAAAGGTTCATATGCTTATGTAGAATGGTCTGAAACATAAAAGAAAAGAAGGACCCATTACCACAACCTAACCATGAATTAAATCGGAAGGCCAGTGTGGCCAAAAAGCGGCATCGCATACCAGAAATTATGCTGTGAAATCACCTCTTCAATAGGCTCACTTGTGCTCAAAACCTGAAATGGAAAACAGAAAGGATGCTTGTCTTAGCTAAAATGACTAGGAAAACATGTTCCTAAATCGGGGGAAAAAAAGGGGGGAAAAAAGAGAAAAGAAGCGAGAAGCGCATTCTTCAAAGGCAAACAGGAGGGGAGATAGTTTTGGCTGTAATGACAGGGAAATGAATGGTCAAAAATGGGAAAAGAGAAGCTGGGAACGCGTTCGCTAAAGGTAGCGCGTGCAGCCTCTTACCTGCGCTCTGCCTGGTCGTCCGTCTCCGTGAAGGGAGCTCCGAGACTGGTAGACTCCGGTTAAATGCATGGGATGACGTCGCTAACGTGCAAGCGCTTACCGCGTTACAACCGACGTTCGATGCTTGTCATGACGAGACAAGGCATTGCGCCGTGGTCATGGAGAAATGACTCCATGTCAGGCAAAAAAGATGAATTTAAAAACACTCAAGGTATCCAGGGACGTGAAGTACTGAACAGCATCGTCATTGTTAAAATCACGTTTGGATTTGAGGCGTGTTCTATTGAAAGACTGCATTACAGTTTATAGGACTGAAACGTTTGTGTAGTAGCCAGCGTCCATGCTCATAATTAGTCACTAAAAGGAAACATGAAAGCCCTCTTAAAGAGACACCCAAGTATGGAGGAGGTTTTGTTACATAGTCTTAGGTCATGTATACGCAGGGAATAATACAGTATCATGTGTGCAGAGTTATCTGCATGTTACATTATCCTGAACAGAATAAGTCGGATACAAAGGAAAAAAGATGTACGGCAGACGTAATGTTCATTACAGTACAGAATCGTAAATTGTATGAAGGGGTAAAAGCACATTTTAGCATATATACTATCAGTCTGAGGTTAAGCATGACAGTTGTGCATTGCTAGTGTCTAGTTCATTGAGGCCCCCTTGGATGGAATCCAAACGGTACATCCATTTACATTCTCTGACATTGAGAATCATCTCAATATTATCCCCTCTGATGCCAAGTTCAGCCTTCTCCAAAACTAACCATTTGAAGTCTTCAGGTCCGTGTTTTGCATCTTTGAAGTGTTCGACCAGGGGCGCACCTTGGACTTCGCACCGTATCCTGCTACAATGTTGTAGTATGCGCGCTTTCACCTTTTGCTGTGTATGGCCAATATAAATTTTGTCACAAGGACAGATGATCCCATTTTGCAGGCCTTACAATTCCCGCACTTATAGTGGCCATGGGTGGGGGGTAAGCTCCATAGTGACTGAAGGGATGGTTCCTCTGGTGGATCTAGGAGTGAACGTACAACATGGTCCTTCACGTTCTTGGCCTTTTTAAAGGAGTGCATGGGTAAGTCTGGTTGTTGCACGTCATCTGCTATCAAACTCCAATGTTTGTTAACCACCTTCTTGATAGCATTGCTTTGAGTTGAGAAAGTGGTGACACAAATCAGCCTCTGTGTGGAGTTACGTTCCAGTTCACTTGGTGTCAGCAAAGTTTCTCTAGGGCAGAACCTGACTACAGATACCACGACAATTGGTATCCTCCTCAAGGACCTCCTTCTTCTTTTTTAGGCATGGGGCAATGGAGACCACCCAGAGGACGGAGCGTCAATTGGCAACAGGGACCACAACGGGGACAGATACAGTTCAGCGGGAACTGGGAACGTGGACGAGCACAGAAACAGGTCCGCTTTCAGCCCGAGAACCATGGAGAAATCCAAACCTGTCACAGAACCTACAGGTGGTAAAGAAACCTGACAACCCCATAGTGAATATCTCTTCCTACATTCTGAAAGAAGAGGAAAGTAAGGTGCTCAGCAAGGGCTTATCCTTTGTGTCAACTGCTTACCCCAACCATTTTACTATCAAGACGGAGCTCCATCGTTTCTTCAGGAAGGTCCGCCTACGTTATTTCTTCAGGCAATCCCCGACATTTCATACAGCCTCCATGACAGGATTAAGGGTGCCATCCACCTTTTTTCCACCGGCCCACGCCATGACCAATAAGATCCTTGCCTATGAAAGTGTGGTCATGAGGGACGTCTCTAATGTTCTCAAAGCCAAGAAATACGTCAACCATAATGTTACCAACTTGGAACGTGAAGCCCTTACATCACTGAAACAGAACAAGGAAATTGTAATTAAACCTGCGGACAAGGGTGGGGCCATTGTGATTCAGGATACAACAAAATACAAGACTGAGATCCTTAACCAATTACAAGACGGGACCAGTAATAGAAGACTACGAGCAGACCCTAGAAAGGAACTAGAAAAAGAGATCTTGAAAATCACGGAGGATGGGCGTGAACAAGGTTTCCTATCCAATTTGGAATTCCTTTAACCAAAAGCAGCTGCGCCTTCCAACCATTTACACGCTGCCGAAAATTCACAAGGATATGCAGAATCCCCCCGACGGCCGATTGTTTCGGGAAGCGGATCCCTACTTGAACCCCTAAGCAGATACATAGACTTCTTTTTGAAACCTATAGCAGAAACTACAAGGGCATACCTGCGGGATACAATGGAGACAATTAATCTGGTGGACCAGCATCCCTTTGATCCCATGAAACAACTGCTAGTAACCTTTGATATCGTGTCTCTCTACACGAGCATTCCTCAAGGATCAGCCCTGGAAGTGATTTGACTAGCATTGGACCAGAGACCAGCACCTATGGCTGTACCAACTGAATTCATCATCAAATTACTCCAAATTGCTATGATGAAAACCTTCTTCTACTTCCAGGGCAACTACTATCTACAAGTCAAGGGCGTAGCGATGGGGGCGGCCTTTGCCCCTGACCTGGCAATCATCTTTATGGATCATTTTGAGAACTCATTCAACTTCAGTACCAACAACCCTTTCAACAGCAAGGTTACACTATGGAGGAGATATATAGACGACGTCTTGATGATCTGGACTGGAGATCCAGCAGAACTAATACTTTTTCATGAATGGTTGAATCAGAGGAGCGAGGAAATCTATCTTAGCAGAAGACTGCACAGATTCAGTATCCAGTTTGACCAAAGACTTTTTAAATTCAAATGTTCCTTGTTTTTTGAGTCAAGTATTGACGAAATTGTTCCTTCGCTGGCACGGAAACTTTTTCTGCAGTTTCGTTATAAGACACTTCCTACCAAACTGTTTTGCTCAAAATGGTCCAGTAGTACTGACCTGGATGATCTCTGTCCGGCATGTCAAGGAAGCCCAGAATCTATAGTTCACCTACTTTTTTTGCCCAACCTATCAGTTGTTGAGGAAAAAATGGATTTTCCCGCTATGTAGTCTAGTAGGACGGGGGCACTATTTAGAGGTGTTAAGATCCTTGTGTACCGACACTAGACAACCTATTGTGTTTGGCCTCTCTAGATTTTGGCATGCACTCTGGATCAGGCGCAGGAAATTATGTACTTGAAATACTCTGTTTTGAAAAGGAAATGCTAGTATATATGCTAAAATGTGCTTTTACCCCCTTCATACAATTTATGATTCTGTACTGTAATGAACATTAGGTCTGCCGTACATCTTTTTTTCCTATGTATCCAACTTATTCTGTTCAGGATAATGTAACATGCAGATAACTCTGCACACACGATACTGTATTATTCCCTGCGTATACATGACCTAAGACTATGTAACAAAACCTCCTCCGTACTTGGGTGTCTCTTTAAGAGGGCTTTCATGTTTCCTTTTAGTGACTAATTACGAGCATGGACGCTGGCTACTACATAAACGTTTCAGTCCTATAAACTGTAATGCAGTCTTTCAATAGAACACGCCTCAAATCCAAACGTGATTTTAACAATGACGATGCTGTTCAGTACTTCACGTCCCTGGATACCTTGAGTGTTTTTAAATTCATCTTTTTTGCCTGACATGGAGTCTTTTCTCCATGACCACGGCGCGATGCCTTGTCTCGTCATGACAAGCATCGAACGTCGGTTGTAACGCGGTAAGCGCTTGCACGTTAGCGACGTCATCCAATGCATTTAACCGGCGTCTACCAGTCTCGGAGCTCCCTTCACGGAGACGGACGACCAGGCAGATCGCAGGTAAGAGGCTGCACGCGCTACCTTTAGCGAACGCGTTCCCAGCTTCTCTTTTCCCGTTTTTGACCATTCATTTCCCTGTCATTACAGCCAAAACTATCTCCCCTCCTGTTTGCCTTTGAAGAATACGCTTCTCGCTTATTTTCTCTTTTTTTCCCCCGATTTAGGAACATGTTTTCCTAGTCATTTTAGCTAAGACAAGCATCCTTTCTGTTTTCCATTTCAGGTTTTGAGCACAAGTGAGCCTATTGAAGAGGTGATTTCACAGCATAATTTCTGGTATGCGATGCCGCTTTTTGGCCACACTGGCCTTCCGATTTAATTCATGGTTAGGTTGTGGTAATGGGTCCTTCTTTTCTTTTATGTTTCAGACCATTCTACATAAGCATATGAACCTTTGGGGTCCATGCCGATCAACATTGAGTAATCTATCGCAGTTTTTGCTCTCCTATGAGTATACCCATTATATAGTAGGTTGGATTGATTTCACATTCTTAGTTCTGATTAGTATCTATACTGCATGATACATTCTGATGGCCCTAAGTTTACCTTGTAGGTGCCAACCTTCTGCTCTCTGTCCTCATGAGCCTACGGGCCCGATCTCAACGGTACCACTCCTAGTCAAGGGTGGTTTATGGTAATTTCCTAGTTTCACTTTTACCCCCTCCCTCTTTAATTTTTGAACCTAGATTCACATTTGTAATACTTAGCATTTTTCCCATTCTCCCGAAGTGCCCCTCTGTCTTAGTCCTGAGGAAGACCCCGTTGTAAGGATCTTAATAGCCTACACTTTATTGGGGGTCGAAACGTCGACTGTGTTGCTGCTCTATGCCAGTCTCTATCAACAGTGATTTATTTGTTACTGTGTTATTGTATTCCCTATCATGGCAATGTTATCAATGATTATTATACTTTGCGGCTGAAATAAGCCATTTCCATTGAAATTAGTTTTGTGATAATGACGATGTCACCACTTTTCCTCTACACCTTTACAACCCTCACTTGATGCACTTTTCCCCTTCCTTTCTCCCACTGCTGCGGGGCACTTGTTGTGTAAAGCTTTTTAAATTATATGCTGTTTGACCAGCACTTAGAATGTTCAATGTGATTAAATAACATTGAACAAATAATCCTTTACTCTATCAGTGTCATTTTGTTTAATTTGGTTAAAATTGTAGGTGATCCTAGGAACTACCGCACTGGGACTACTTTCTCATTGTACAACTTGGGGTGGGGGCGTCATTTTTCTAAGTAAATTCTCATTTTCAAAGCACCTGCTGCCTCATTCCTGGCCTTCACAATTATCAGGCATCAATTAAAATGTCAAGATAACTCCTGTGATTAATCGTCTTCCTGGAAAGAGAAGGAGGTTTGCCTAGTGGAAGTTTAGACTCATCCTAAGGTAGTGCAGAGGGTTAAAATGCCTGCTGCTAAGAACGTGTGCCATGCAGATAACAAAGTGCATATAATGGAAATAGGTCAGTGGTTTACTGCTTCTGTAAGAGCTCCTTTTGTTACTTGTCGTTTATAAGTCAAAATCCAAATATAGAACATTGAGCTATTAACCGTCATCAAAGAGCTGCATGCAAACTGCAAGGTATGTGTTAGCGCTATATATTTTTTTGCCCAGTCTTTCACTATCCTAATCTTGCCAAAAGGGCTCATTTGGTGGAAAACAATTCTTATTATTAAAGAGAACCCCTAACAATGATATGTTTTAAATTCAGAAGTTGTGCTTTTCCAGAATAAGGACTCAAACTATATTGCCTACCAGTATCAATGACATGTTACTCATACACTACACCTTGAAGTCCTGTCTGATGTAACACTTCCTATACAATGATTTACACGCATATGATTGTTTCTGTGCAATGTGTGCGTGATGTAAAGTGCTCTGATACCTTACACTGGTATGAGTGGTGCTTTAAAACTAAATGAATCTCAAAAAGGAAGGAGCAGGAGAAGTTAAATAGTCATGGTCGTGTTAAAAGCTTTGGTCAGCTCATTGATACCGACTCTTAAAGCTTCGTAAGATCTTACCTCTTCTTGCCCAGGAGAAATGCCCATTGTGTGCAGGGACAGAGTACCTTACCTCCGCATATGTTGTTAAAAATGCTGATGCTGCTACAGAAGTTGTGAAAGATCAAAGCCTGACTGTTAGAAACATCAAAGTGTGCAACCCATGGGAAAGCATCACTGAGCAATCGGTTGCTTTGTTAGCGACCCATTAGAGCAACACATTTTGAAGTACCAAGAGTTTTGAAATGAGCCTTTAATACGCGAAATTCATTTAGAGAAGAACAGTGAACAATCTTATTCCATACAACCTCCATTGAGCTCTCTTTCATCAGCCAGTCATTTTTGCAAAAGCATTAACCCTTTTGGTGCTTGCGTCGGCCAATGGCCGAAGCAAGCACTACCTCCCTGGTGCTGCGCACGTCCATTGGACGTCAGCAGGGAGGGCAATAATAAATCGTCTGGTGCATCGCACCGGATTTTTTTTTAATTTTTATTTTTACTGGGGGAGACGCGGAAGGCTTTCCGCGTCTTCCCCCGCCCCCCCTCCCGCCCATCTGTGACATTTGAGATGTCATCAGTGATGTCATCAGTGATGTCACTGACCATGTCATGAGTGATGTAATATGTGACGTCATCAGCAGTGTGGGGGCGCGAGTTATAGTTACCTGAACTAACTATAACGGGGGAATTTCACGGGTTTTGTACGAGTGCAATGTCCAACTAACTATAACTGTCCCTAAAACCTTATGGTTTTTTCAGTGAATTTCTAAGGTTTTTTAAATGCTAATTTCTAACTATAACGTGCCTGAAACCTATGCTTTTTTCAGTGAATTTCAAAGGTTTTTTAAATGCTAATTCCTAACTATAACGTGTCTGAAACCTATGGTTTTTTCAGTGAATTTCAAAGGTTTTTTAAATGCTAATTCCTAACTATAACGTGTCTGAAACCTATGGTTTTTTCAGTGAATTTCAAAAGTTTTGTAAATGACAATTTTTAAATGTATTAATTGTTATATTTATTTTTTTGATACTGATTTACAACATTTTTTTAAACTATTTATTTTTAGATATTTTATTTTTTAAATTACATTGTAATTACATTATACATTACATTACAAAATATACTTTCTCAGAATGAATTACTTTAGTTTAAATACTTTGCAAATAGGCAATAGACTTTTAAGTACAGTAGTTACGGTTGTTGCAATGGGCAACACAATTTCAAAAACAATGCAACATTGAGCTCAATGTGAATTTCTAGTTAAATGCAATTAGTTACTTTATGGATTACTTTTTCTAACCACAGGACTGGATCCTAGATTCAGTCCTGGGACATCTCCTGTAAACAGTTGAGTAAAAGCGTTTTGGTTACAGTAGTGATTTTTAAGGAATATTATTGTATTTTAAAAGTTGACACTTTTTCATATAGAATCACCAATGTTATCCTATGGGAGGAAATTCACTTAGCAGGTAAGTAGTGTTATCGTTACTTTTCTTACTCAGAGGTGGATCCTGGAACCAGCACTGGTGCATCTCCTGTAAACAGTTGAAAGAATGCGTTTAAGTCACACAGGCGATTTTTAAGGAATATTTGTAGTTTGTGAAAATCGACACTTTGAAACTTTTCTGCTGAAAACCAGATTCCTATGGAAGGAAATATAAGTTACTGGTAAGTACGGTTAGAATTACTTTTCAGGGTCAGTGGTGGGCTAAAAGATGCAGCACTGGGTTCTCTCCTGATAACAGGTGAGTAAATTGGAATTCGTACTTCGGTTGATTTTAGAGGAATATTATAAAGTTCCAAAACTCCACACTTAGAAGAATTTCCAAGTGAAACCAGTCAATGTTAGCCTATGGAAGAAAATTCAAGTTACTGGTAAGTACGGTTAAAATTACTTTACAGGACCAGTACTGGGCTGAAGGATGCAGCACTGAGGTCTCTCCTGATAACAGGTGAGTAAATCGAAATTCCTATTTCGGCTGATTTTAGAGGAATATTTGTATGTTTCAAAATCAACACTTAGAAACATTTTCAGCAAAAAGCAGGCAATGATATCCTATGGAAGGAAATTCAAGTTACTGGTAAGTACGGTTAAAATTACTTTTCAGGATCAGTACTGGGCTGAAAGATGCAGCACTGAGGTCTATCCTGATAACAGGTGAGTAAATCGGAATTCGTATTTCGGCTGATTTTAGAGGAATATTTGCACAATGGTGAAGGGAGGGGGCGGGGCCTGAGGTGACATCTGTGCAAACGCGCCCCGTGGCACGTTTTAAGTTGGGGGATTAAGTCCCCTTGAATCATGAGGGTCCCTGGGGGCCAACTAGCCCACAAGGAACCTCCAGTATGCGCCAGGGGCTGCGTTGCAGAGACGTGTACAGAGGCCACACCCCTTTTACACCTCTCTGCAACACAGCTCTGTGGCGCTTTCTGGACGTACCTGTTGGGCTAGTTGGCCCCCAGGGACCCTCAGGATTGAAGGGGATTTAATTCCTCATCTTAAAACGCGCCACGGGGCCTGTTTGCACACATGTCACCTGAAGCCCCGCCCTCCCTTCACCACTGTGCAAACACGCCCCGTGGCGCATTTTAAGTTGGGGGATTAAGTCCCCTTGAATCCTGAGGGTCCCTGGAGTCCAACTAGCCCACCATGTACTTCCAAAAAGCGCCACAGAGCTGACTTGCAGAGAGGTGTAAAAAGGGGCGTGGCCTCTGTACACCTCTCTGCAACGCAGCCCCCTGGCGCATACTGGAGGTTCCTGGTGGGCTAGTTGACCCCCAGGGACCCCCAGTATTCAAGGGGAATTACTTCCCTTTCTCAAAACGCGCCAGGGGGCGCGCTTGCAGACTGCTGCAGGGAGGGGGCGGGCCTCCGGCACAATGCCGGTCTTTTTTTTTTTTTTATTGGGAGGGGGCTGCGTGGCCCCCTTCCCTCAGCCACTTTTTGCCCCGGGGACCCCATCCCCCGGGGCCTGAGGAGTTGGTTTTTTTTTAATAAATTTAAAAACGGGAAGGGGGCCACGTGGCCCCCTTCCCTGGGCCTGTATTGGCCCCAGGGACCCCATCCCCCGGGCAAGCCCTCTTTTTTTTATTAAAAATTTGGATGGGGGCTGCGTGGCCCCCTCCTCAGGCCATTTAAGGCCCCGGGAGCCCATCCCCCGGGGCCGGCCTTTAAATATTTTTTTAAAAACATTTTTAGGGGAGGGGGCTGCGTGGCCCCCTCCCTGGCCACTTATGGCCCCGGGGACCCCATCCCCCGGGGCCTGGCCTCATTGGGGACTGTGGGGGTCCTCAAACCCCCACAGTCCCGCCGGCTCCCCGCGTCCCTTGGGAGCCGGCATTGCTTTTCCACATGGGGAGCAGCTAACATGCTGCTCCCCATGTGGAAAGCATTTGCTTTGGATATTGGAAGCGAGAGCAGGCTTCCTGCTCTCCTTCCAATATCCAAAGCAAGTTTGCAATGACAGGACGGGAGCCGCGAGGCTCCCGTCCTGTCATTGCAAACAGCAGTGTCCCGGGGTAGGCACCCCGGGACACTGCAGGAGCCGGCCCTGGGGGTGGTGGTCCCCAGGGCCATCACTGGCTCCAGGAGGGGGCCACGCGGCCCCCTCCCATCCAGTGCACAGCCCCGGGGAGGTGGTGGTCCCCGGGCTTTGGAGTCCGTAACGGACCCCCATATTCAAATCTTTAGTGCCCCGGGGAGGTGGCGGTCTCGGGCGTGTGGGGGCTGGAGCCCCCACACAGGTCAAAAAAATTTAAAAAGAAGCCCCGGGGGTGGCGGTCTCGGGCTGCGGGAGGGCCAAGAGCCCTCCCGCACCATTATGTTTTTAAAGCCCCGGGGGTGGCGGTCCTCGGGCTTGGGGCCTTAGAGGCCCCCACATTAAATCTAAACCCCTCACCATGCCCCCGGGACTTGGCCCACCCGGGGCAAATTAACAACAAGCGCGGGAGACCGCGCTCGATTTTTTTTCTCGGCAGGATCCGCGCACCCTGAGCGCATCCCGCCGATTTTGTTTTTAAAAAAATGCTTTTTCTGCCCAGGGGTCCTTGTGGGACCCCTGAGCAGACCTAGGGGTCAGGGTGTTTCTACCTGCCCCCTTTGTGCGTTTTGCGCACTTGTTTCCTCTGGGGTTTTTTCAATCGGCAGGATCCGCGCACCCTGAGCGCATCCTGCCGATTTAAAAAAAAATGCTTTTTTCTGCCAAGGGGTCCTTGTGGGACCCCCTGAACAGACCTAGGGGGACAGGGTGTTTCTACCCTGCCCCCTTTGTGCGTTTTGCGCACTTGTTTTTGTGCCTCGGTTCTACCGAGGACAAAATGGCTGCCAACACTTCCTGGTTTGGAGTGTTGACAGCCAGCTGACAGCCAATTAGCATGCAGCTCGTGATCGGGACGGTGCGCGCAGGGTGCGCTGAGGGTACGCGGACCCTACTCGGCCATAGATATATATGTGACTTTACTTGTGAATTTCTCAGGAACTACTGAACGGATTTACACCATTTAAGCCAAAGGCACCAGTCTGAACCAAGGGCTACCTCTTTGCCAAATTTGGTGTAATTCCGTTCAGCAGTTCGGGCTGTAGCTGCGACTAAAGGTTCCTATGGAAAAATGAATGGGGAAAACGCGTTTTGGGACCCCCTTTTTCTCGGCCCCGCTTGACGAATCAACCCGAGACTTTCAGGGTAGGAGCGGAGCGCCCCAACAAGTTGGAAACTTTCGCGAAGATTCGTCAACCGGCGCCAACGTTATTTCAAATAGAATGTCGCGGATTTCCTATGGATAATAGGTCCTAACTATAACTATCTACTGGCGACCGCCAGTAGATAATATATAAGGACCCCCTGGGCAGAAAAAAGCATTTTTTTTTTTTAAATCGGCAGGATGCGCTCAGGGTGCGCGGATCCCGCCGAGAAAAAAAAAAGAAACAAGTGCGCAAACGCACAAAGGGGGCAGGGTAGAAACACCCTGACCCCTAGGTCTGCTCAGGGGTCTCACAAGGACCCCTGGGCAGAAAAAGCATTTTTTTTTTAAATCGGCGGGATGCGCTTAGGGTGCGCGAATCCCGCCGAAAGAAAAAAAAATCGAAGCGCGGTCTCCCGCGCATCGATGTTAATTTGCCCCCGGGTGGGCCAAGTCCAGGGGCATGGTGGGGGGTTAATTTATGTATGGGGGCCTCTAGGGCTCCCAAGCCCCGGGGACCGCCACCCCCGGGGCTTTAACACAAAATGGTGCGGGAGGGCTCTTTGCCCTCCCGCTGCCTCGGGAACGCCACCTCCCCGGGGCTTCTGTTTTTTTATTTTTAACCTGTGTGGGGGGCTCCAGCCCTCCACACGCCCCGGGACTGCCACCTCCCGGGCGCTAAAGATTTAAAATGGGGGTCCGTTTTGGACCTCGAAGCCCCGGGGACCATCACCTCCCCGGGGCTTTGAAAATGTTGGGAGGGGGCCGCGCGGCCCCCTCCTGGAAGCCAGTGATGGCCCTGGGGACCACCACCCCCAGGGCCGGCTCCTGCAGTGTCCCGGGGTGCCTACCCCGGGACACTGCTGTTTGCAATGACAGGACGGAGCCTCGCGGCTCCCGTCCTGTCATTGCAAACTTGCTTTGGATATTGGAAGAGAGAGCAGGAAACCTGCTCTCGCTTCCAATATCCAAAGCTGATTGCTTTCCACATGGGGAGCTGCATCTTAGCAGCTCCCCATGTGGAAAGCAATGCCGGCTCCCAAGGGACGCGGGGAGCCGGCTGGGACTGTGGGGGAATTGGGGACCCCCCACAGTCCCCAACCAGAGGCCAGGCCCCGGGGATGGGGTCCCCGGGCCATAAGTGGCCAGGGAGGGGGCCACGCAGCCCCCTCCCCAAATTTTTTTTTTTTTTTAAAAGTGCAAGGCCGGACCCGGGGGATGGGGTCCCCGGGGCCTTAAATGGCCTGAGGAGGGGGGCCACGCAGCCCCCCTCCAAATAAAAAATTTGAGGCCATGCCCCGGGGGATGGGGTCCCCGGGGCCAATACAGGCCCAGGGAAGGGTGGCCACGCGGCCCCCTTCCCATTTTTTGTTTTTTTTAAATTTAAATAAAATGCTCAGGCCCCGGGGGATGGGGTCCCCGGGGCCAAAAGTGGGCAAGGGAAGGGGGGGCCATGCAGCCCCCTCCCATTAAAAAAAATAGAAAAAAAAAAACGACCGGCATCGTGCCGGAGGCCCCGCCCTCCCTGCAGTACTCTGCAAACGCGCCCTGGCGCGTTTGCAGAGGGGAACAAATCCCCTTGAATACTGGGGGTCCCTGTGGTCAACTAGCCCACCAGGAACCTCCAGTATGCGCCAGGGGCTGCGTTGCAGAGACGTGTACAGAGGCCACGCCCTTTTACACCTCTCTGCAACGCAGCTCTGTGGCTCTTTTGGAGGTATATGGTGGGCTAGTTGGACTCCAGGGACCCTCAGGATTCAAGGGGACTTAATCCCCCAACTTAAAATGCGCCACGGGGCGCGTTTGCACAGTGGTGAAGGGAGGGGGCGGGCTTCAGGTGACATGTGTGCAAACAGGCCCCGTGGTGCGTTTTAAGATGGGGAATAAATTCCTTTTCACTCCTGAGGGTCTCTAGGGGCCAACTAGCCCACCAGGTACCTCCAGTAAGCGCCACGGAGCTGCGTTGCAGAGTGTTGTAAAAGGGGCGTGGCCTCTGAACACCTCTCTGCAACGCAGCCCCTGGCGCGTACTGGAGGTACCTGGTGGGCTAGTTGGCTCCCTAGGGACCCTCGGGATTGAGGAGGAATTAATTGTCCAACTTAAAACGCGCCACAGGGCGTGTTTGCAGACATGTCACCTTAGGCCCCACCCCCTTCCTTCACCATTGTGCAAATATTCCTCTAAAATCAGCCGAACTACGAATTCCGATTTACTCACCTGTTATCAGGAGAGACCTCAGTGCTGCATCTTTCAGCCCAGTACTGATCCTGAAAAGTAATTTTAACCGTACTTACCAGTAACTTGAATTTCCTTCCATAGGATATCATTGCCTGCTTTTTGCTGAAAAAGTTTCTGTGTCGATTTTTGAAACATACAAATAATCCTCTAAAATCAGCCGAAATACGAATTCCGATTTACTCACCTGTTATCAGGAGAGACCTCTGTGCTGCATCTTTCAGCCCAGTACTGATCCTGAAAAGTAATTTTAACCGTACTTACCAGTAACTTGAATTTCCTTCCATAGGATATCATTGCCTGCTTTTTGCTGAAAAAGTTTCAAAGTGTCGATTTTTGAAACATACAAATATTCCTCTAAAATCAGCCGAAATACGAATTCCGATTTACTCACCTGTTATCAGGAGAGACCTCTGTGCTGCATCTTTCAGCCCAGTACTGATCCTGAAAAGTAATTTTAACCGTACTTACCAGTAACTTGAATTTCCTTCCATAGGATATCATTGCCTGCTTTTTGCTGAAAAAGTTTCTAAGTGTCGATTTTTGAAACATACAAATATTCCTCTAAAATCAGCCGAAATACGAATTCCGATTTACTCACCTGTTATCAGGAGAGACCTCTGTGCTGCATCTTTCAGCCCAGTACTGATCCTGAAAAGTAATTTTAACCGTACTTACCAGTAACTTGAATTTCCTTCCATAGGATATCATTGCCTGCTTTTTGCTGAAAAAGTTTCTAAGTGTCGATTTGTGAAACATACAAATATTCCTCTAAAATCAGCCGAAATACGAATTCCGATTTACTCACCTGTTATCAGGAGAGACCTCAGTGCTGCATCTTTCAGCCCAGTACTGATCCTGAAAAGTAATTTTAACCGTACTTACCAGTAACTTGAATTTCCTTCCATAGGATATCATTGCCTGCTTTTTGCTGAAAAAGTTTCTAAGTGTCGATTTTTGAAACATACAAATATTCCTCTAAAATCAGCCGAAATACGAATTCCGATTTACTCACCTGTTATCAGGAGAGACCTCAGTGCTGCATCTTTCAGCCCAGTACTGATCCTGAAAAGTAATTTTAACCGTACTTACCAGTAACTTGAATTTCCTTCCATAGGCTAACATTGACTGGTTTCACTTGGAAATTCTTCTAAGTGTGGAGTTTTGGAACTTTATAATATTCCTCTAAAATCAGCCGAAATACGAATTCCGATTTACTCACCTGTTATCAGGAGAGACCTCAGTGCTGCATCTTTCAGCCCAGTACTGATCATGAAAAGTAATTTTAACTGTACTTACCAGTAACTTGAATTTCCTTCCATAGGATATCATTGCCTGCTTTTTGCTGAAAAAGTTTCTAAGTGTCGATTTTTGAAACATACAAATATTCCTCTAAAATCAGACGAAATACGAATTCCGATTTACTCACCTGTTATCAGGAGAGAACCCAGTGCTGCATCTTTTAGCCCAGCACTGACCCTGAAAAGTAATTCTAACCGTACTTAACAGTAACTTGAATTTCCTTCCATAGGAATCCATTGTCTGGTTTTCAGCAGAAAAGTTTCAAAGTGTCGATTTTCACAAACTACAAATATTCCTTAAAAATCCCATGTGTGACTTAAACGCATTCTTTCAACTGTTTACAGGAGATGCACCAGTGCTGGTTCCAGGATCCACCACTGAGTAAGAAAAAGTAACGATAACACTACTTACCTGCTAAGTGAATTTCCTCCCATAGGATAACATTGGTGATTCTATATGAAAAGGTTTCTGTGTCAACTTTTAAAATACAATAATATTCCTTAAAAATCACTACTGTAACCAAAACGCTTTTACTCAACTGTTTACAGGAGATGTCCCAGGACTGAATCTAGGATCCAGTCCTGTGGTTAGAAAAGTAATCCATAAAGTAACTAATTGCATTTAACTAGAAATTCACATTGAGCTCAATGTTGCTTTGTTTTTTAAATTGTGTTGCCCATTGCAACAACTGTAACTACTGTACTTAAAAGTCTATTACCTATTTGCAAAGTATTTAAACTAAAGTAATTCATTCTGAGAAAGTATATTTTGTAATGTAATGTATAATGTAATTACAATGTAATTTAAAAATAAAATATCTAAAAATAAATAGTTTAAAAAATGTTGTAAATCAGTATCAAAAAAATAAATATAACAATTAATACATTTAAAAATTGTCATTTACAAAACCTTTGAAATTCACTGAAAAAACCATAGGTTTCAGACACGTTATAGTTAGGAATTAGCATTTAAAAAACCTTGCGAAATTCACTGAAAAAACCATAGGTTTCAGACAGGTTATAGTTAGGAATTAGCATTTAAAAAACCTTTGAAATCCACTGAAAAAACCATAGGTTTCAGGCACGTTATAGTTAGAAATTAGCATTTAAAAAACCTTAGAAATTCACTGAAAAAACCATAAGGTTTTAGGGACAGTTATAGTTAGTTGGACATTGCACTCGTACAAAACCCGTGAAATTCCCCCGTTATAGTTAGTTCAGGTAACTATAACTCGCGCCCCGCAATGCACTGCTGATGACGTCACATATTACATCACTCATGACATGGTCAGTGACATCACTGATGACATCACTGATGACATCTCAAATGACATCACTGATGACATCACTGATGACATCATCCATGTGAGAATTTAATGCATCTTCTCACACCCTAATATAAGTTTTGATACACCCACTCTAAATTACAGACTGCCATTTTCAAAACCATACAAACTCCAATACCAATAAGTACATACCCACTCACTGATTCTTAGGTCTACACACACACATCTACTCACTCACCCGTACAGTCACTCATACTTACAGTCACTCAGTACAGGACTATCATATGCACTCAAACACCTATATAAACACTCACACAACGCAACTCATCCATAAAGGTACTCACATACCTAGTCAGTCATGCAAATAATTAATCACACTCCAATTTACTCACCTATACAGTTATACACACCAGCTTACTTACTCATAAAAATACTAGCACATTCTTACGCTCCTATGCAATCACTGATGCAAGCACACACTCATCCATATAGCCACCCTCACAATCACACACTCTCACTTATAGCCATTTATATACTCCAACACACATATATACTGGCTTTCACATATGTAGTTACTCACACATGTACCACTGAGATATACATTCAATCACTAACACACCCATACACACACTCACCCACCCATACAGTCCATCACAGACGCACTCTTGAAACCATGCACCCAGTGAATCACCCACTCACACATCTATGCACAGAGTCACACACACCCCACCCACACAAACACTGAGGCACCCATACAGATACTCAGAGAACCAATCCATAACCCATATAGACACTCATTTAGCTAGTCAGAAACCCATGCAGCTGCTTACACAACAACAGACAGACGGATACAGACATTCACACAGTTTAGTTACTCACCCATGCATCCAGTAAGATACGTTTAATCACTCACTTATAGACTCAGTCACGCACCTACTAAATCATCCATTCAGGCGCTTCTACACCCACTCATTCTTCAATACGCCTTTCCCTATATATATATTAAACATATTTAAACTTTACAGAAACACACAGTCACTGGATGATGTCATCAGTGATGTCATTTGAGATGTCATCAGTGATGTCATCAGTGATGTCACTGACCATGTCATGAGTGATGTAATATGTGACGTCATCAGCAGTGCATTGCGGGGCGCGAGTTATAGTTACCCGAACTAACTATAACGGGGGAATTTCACGGGTTTTGTACGAGTGCAATGTCCAACTAACTATAACTGTCCCTAAAACCTTATGGTTTTTTCAGTGAATATATATATAGATACATGTACTCTTTGACTGCTGTTACCTCCTTTCTCGACTGGAGGGCTTCCTTTGTGCTATAATACGGCATGATTTTCATTTAGAATAGTAAAGCGGCAATGTCGCTACGAAGCCCTGGCCCACCTGGAAGGGCGCCTTTTCTCGTCATGATTCATATGGATATATATATATATATATTCAGAAACACAAGGATGCCGCACTCCAGAGATTGGTTTCAGAGTTGCTTTATTTTCTGGTGGTAGTGGTGGTAAAAATAAAGCAACTCTGAAACCTGTCTCTGGAGTGCGGCATCCTTTGTGTTTCTGAATTTAAATATCGTGTAAGGATTCTACCCGTTGCTGCCTGCACCAGGTATTGAGCGCGCTGACATTGGGAATTAATTGTTATATATATATAAATATTTATTTACAGAGATATTTCTCAGTGCTGAAATTATGAGACTGTGAAAGAACTATAATGAGTCTCTTTGAAGTTACCTGAAAGGCAGTAAAGTGTGGTACTGCTGCAGAGTACAACATTTCTGCTAGATAGAGATATCTGACTTTTGTGTAGTGGCAGTTTTGATGCCATAAAGGGTATGCTGAAACGAACAGATCGGTATTATGTAGACAGCTAAGTGGATTAGTAAAGCCACGCAGTAGAAACACTTTGTAACAGACTAAATGTATGTGAGAGAGGGGCTATGGAGAGATGAGGGGCACGTTTGCAAGGATGGTAGTGGGCGCATCAAAGGAGGTCATAGTGTGCAATTGTAAAGCACACGTTCACCCGTAGGCATCTTGGCGCTAAAATGATGGTAGCACTGGCTCCCACCAGCGCTAAAAGGCTGCGATTATGGGTATGTGGCAAGGTAAAGTAATACTGTGTCTTTTTTCTCTCTTTCTTAGTCTTTTTGGAGAGCATACGGATTTCGCAAAGGTAAGGTGACTTCGTCATTATTGACTTAAACACTTCACTTACGCACACACCCACCTACACTTTAAAACCTACAACCTATCTGCCTTCTACGTAGGATAGTGTTTTAAAAGGATAGTTTAGGCACTAGCAGAGATGGCATATCGTTGGATGAATGCTGCCCAGGCCCTAAATCTGGTTCTGGAGTCCAGCTCTGAGGCAGGATCAGAGACTGAGACAGCAGATACTGAGACAGCATCTGAGGGAGAGGACAATGGAGCCAAATCTGGGAGTGACTTTTCAGTCGGCGCAGTTCCATCCGATGACTCATCGTCCAGCGATTCTGAAGGAGACGATGTCAGTCGTGCTGTCCCTTTGCCAGCACAGTCTGTGCAGCAGGACACCCGTAACAGGTTAGAGCAACCCAGAGTGCAGGCACGTGCGGCCGCAAGCACAGACGGAGTGCTGTCTTGGCAGCCTCCCAATTTAGTTCAGCCCCAAATTTTGCCTTTCACTGGTGACGCTGGATGTAAAGTAGATACGGCAATTTTTTTGCCAATTGACTACTTCCATCTCTTTTTTGGTGTTGACTTCCTAGACGAAATTGTGCAGCAAACAAATTTGTGTGCCGAACAATTTCTGAGGGAGCAAGGAGGCACTCTTGGGCCTCATTCTAGGGGGCGCAAGTGGACTCCCACTTCACTAGGGGAGTTGAAGATATTTTTGGGCCTCACACTTAAAATGGGGGTAGTGCATAAACCAACCTTGCTATCCTACTGGTCTACTCGCACGGTTTGGTTAACCCCCATCTTTGCACCATACATGAGCAGAGATCGTTTTTTGCTATTGCAGCGCATGCTGCATATCAATGACAATTCTGCTGCATTGCCCCGGGACCATCCAGACTATGACAGGTTGTTCAAAATTCGGCCTGTCGTGGAACATTTGTCTGCCAGGTTTCCAGAGGTTTATACTCCTGGAAAGAATATAGCCATTGATGAGTCCTTGATCTTGTATAAAGGGCAGCTGCTGTTTAGGCAGTACATTCCGAGCAAACGCGCTCGCTATGGCATCAAGCTGTACATACTGTGTGAGAGCTCGACTGGCTATGTGTACAGCTTGAGAGTGTATACAGGGAAGGACACAACTCTTAACCCTGTAGGTTGCCCTCCCATGCTAGGGGTCACAGGAAAGATCGTATGGGAGCTTGTCCAGCCACTTCTTCACAAAGGTTATAACCTTTATGTGGACAATTTCTATACAGGAGTAGAGCTGTTCAGTGAGCTCTACAAAGCTGGCACCGTGGCTTGCGGTACAATTCGTTGTCGCCGCAAAGGATTCCCGCAGGAGCTTGTTTGCAAGAAGCTCCAGAAATCCCAGAGCACTGCGTTGCGTTCCAACGAACTGCTCGCAGTTAAGTTCTCAGATAGGCGTGATGTGTACATGCTCACTACAATTCATGCTGAGAGCACTTCCCCTGTCACGGTTTGGGGTCAGATGGCCGAAGTCCACAAGCCCACCTGTATACTTGATTACAACAAGTACATGGGCGGAGTGGACAAGAACGACCAGGTTCTTCAGCCATACAATGCGAGTCGTAAAACTCGCACTTGGTATAAGAAACTGTTTACGCACCTGATCCAGATGCCAACATACAATGCGTATGTTGTTTATCGTGAGACCACCACAGGAAGACTCATGTCTTTCCTTGACTTTCAGTTGTCTGTGATTGAAAGTCTTACTGCTACAGAAGCAGAAGCCTCCACTTCATGTGTTCTGGAGGACGTGGCAAGGCTGCAGGAGCGACACTTTGCAGATAAAATTCCTGCAACACCCAAAAAGGAGCGACCATGTCGTCGTTGTAAAGTGTGCTCGATGCAGGGTAAGAGGCAGGAGACTCGTGTTTACTGTCCCCAGTGCCCAAATAAGCCTACCTTCTGTTTTTCTACTTGCTTTATGTTGTATCATACTAAAGCAAAATACTGGGAAATTGACTGAGGTGGAGCTGCCAATAGGATAACCTTTCAATTGGTGTGAATGGATACCTACTGTCTGTGGGCCACTCCTTCACTACGCAAGCAGCTGCAGGATATTTCTTCCTCTACTTCATGAAACATGGACTTCTCAATACCTTTATCTGCTTTCAGAACGTGGTAGTTGTTCTGTTCGCCAATTGACAAGTGCATTATAGTCCCCACGCTGCACATACTGGTGGACAGAACATATGCCACGTTGTCATGGAGTACCCGTGTTTCACATTCAACCGTTCTTCGTAGTTTATGATGTTCTCTTTAGGAAGTTTTTGAAAATTTCCAGCATGTTTGCCTTAGTTTCAAAGGTAGATATGCTTGCTCAGCTCGAGAAATGTTTTTGCGGCATACTCGGGCACCCCCAACTTGCATCCACAAACTGGAAGGAGTTGGATAGAGCATTGTGAGAGCATTGATAGCTCGTGACAGAAATGTTCACTCAAGCTTCAAGTAGCTAGAGATGAAAGGCATTAGTATAGGGTCTCTTAACAATTGGACAGGGTTAGTCAGGACTCTGAGGACAGACACACGAACGTGGTTAGAACAGCTTACGGTAGGTACGCTTTCCGAGGAATATTGCAAAGGTAGAAGGCAGATAGTAAAGGTAGTATAGATACACGTCCTGACTTCTTCTTCACCCATGGATTCAAATCCATTGCTGCCACACTCACACTGAATTTACTGTGGTACTTATGGGTCAATGCTGCTTGCCATGTTCATCCTCCGTTAGAACTTAGTAGATGGTCAGTTTGCTGTATGATAAGTGCATTACAGTCACTGCACATAACGATGGATTGGACATATGCTACGTTGTCACGGACTACCCTTGTTTCACATTCATCCGTTCATAGTTTATGATGTTATCTTTTGAAAATTTCCAGCATGTTTGCCTTAGTTTCAAAGGTAGATATGCTTGCTCAGCTCGAGAAATGTTTTTGCGGCATACTCAGAGCACCCCCAACTTGCATCCACAAACTGGAAGGAGTTGGATTTAGCATAGTGAGTGCACTAAAGGTGCATGAAAGACATGTCTTCCTGAGCCTCATGTGGCTGTCATGGAAGTCATTAGTATAGGTTCACTGGGCATGAGTTCGGTAACGTTCTGGAAGAAGGAGGTGGAGACTTGACAGGTGGTAGAATATAGTCAAAGTCATTATGTCTTGTGGCATATGAATGTGATGGGCCCTTGCATGGCGGCAGTATGTTTGTGTGAGTGCAAGTGATATGGTTGTTTGGGCCCGTGGCTGGCGGTACGGAAGTCTTGTGTGTGGTGTGTGAATGGCGTGTGAATGGACCATAAAGTGGTTGGTGCCGTGATGTGGCTTTATGGCTCCCCTTCAGAAGGCTTGGCTTCAATATTTATATACTTTGATAAGTATTTGTGCTTTGAAGCCAGCGTTTCTGGAGGTGCTAAAACCAACCTGTGTAAGTGGTGGATTAGCTTTATCAAATGAGTGTTAGATTTATATTTGTGTCGGTTTAATGGCCTTTTGTAAGATATTTTTTTTCACAATGGGTAGCAGGGGACTTTCTGCCCTAGCTCAGTCGTCACCTAGGCAAACCTTTACATTTTTGAGTAGTAGACAAAGGGAGAAGTACAAGGGTGAATGACTTGCGTGGTTCTCACTGTTTTTTTACCCAACATGCCCTGCTAGCCTCATATTTTGTTGAAAAAAATCACTATTTCCACACATTTTTGTGTGGGAAAGTTGTGGCATCGCCGGGCAGACACGCATTTCCTACCACCCAGCGTTCCCCAAGGTCTCCCGATAAAAATGGTGCCTCACTCGTGTGGGAGGCCCAAGTACCCGCGACAGGCAAGGGCCCAAAAGGTATTGAGGCGACATTAAAATTGCCTATCACAAAACAACCTGGTTTTGTGAGGGGGGTCACCTTGGTTTTTGGCCCCGTGCTCGGCGGCCAGCTAAGGAAACCTACCAAACCCACATATTTCTGAAAACTAGACACCCAGGGGGTTCCAGGGAGGTATGGCTTGCGTGGATCCCCCAACGTTTTCCTACCCAGCATCCCCTGCAAACCTCGAATTTAGCTGAAAAAATCACTTTTTCCACACATTTTTGTGTGGGAAAGTTGTGGCATCGCCGGGCAGACATGCATTTCCTACCACCCAGTGTTCCCCAAGGTCTCCCGATAAAAATGGTACCTCACTCGTGTGGGAGGCCCAAGTACCCGCGACAGGCTAGGGCCCAAAACGTATTGAGGTGACATTAAAATTGCCTATCACAAAACAACCTGGTTTTGCAAGGGGGGTCACCTCGGATTTTGGCCCCGTGCTTGGTGGCCAGCTAGGGAAATCTATCAAACCCACACATTTCTGAAAACTAGACACCCGGGGGGTTCCAGGGAGGTATGGCTTGCGTGGATCCCCCAACGTTTTCTTACCCAGAATCCCCTGCAAACCTCGAATTTAGCTGAAAAAATCACTTTTTCCACACATTTTTGTGTGGGAAAGTTGTGGCATCGCCGGGCAGACACGCATTTCCTACCACCCAGCGTTCCCCAAGGTCTCCCGATAAAAATGGTGCCTCACTCGTGTGGGAGGCCCAAGTACCCGCGACAGGCTAGGGCCCAAAAGGTATTGAGGCGACATTAAAATTGCCTATCACAAAACAACCTGGTTTTGTGAGGGGGTCACCTTGGTTTTTGGCCCCGTGCTCGGCGGCCAGCTAGGGAAACCTACCAAACCCACACATTTCTGAAAACTAGACACCCGGGGGGTTCCAGGGAGGTATGGCTTGCATGGATCCCCCAACGTTTTCCTACCCAGAATCCCCTGCAAACCTCGAATTTAGCTGAAAAAATCACTTTTTCCACACATTTTTGTGTGGGAAAGTTGTGGCATCGCCGGGCAGACATGCATTTCCTACAACCCAGTGTTCCCCAAGGTCTCCCGATAAAAATGGTACCTCACTCGTGTGGGAGGCCCAAGTACCAGCGACAGGCTAGGGCCCAAAACGTATTGAGGTGACATTAAAATTGCCTATCACAAGACAACCTGGTTTTGCAAGGAGGGTCACCACGGTTTTGGCTCCGTGCTCGGCGGCCAGCTAGGAAACCTATCAAACCCACACATTTCTGAAAACTAGACACCTGGGGTTCCAGGGAGGTATGGCTTGCGTGGATCCCCAACGTTTTCTTACCCAGAATCCCTGCAAACCTCAACTTTAGCTGAAAAAATCACTTTTCCACACATTTTTGTGTGGGAAAGTTATGGCATCGCCGGGCAGACACGCATTTCCTACCAACCAGTGTTCCCCAAGGTCTCCCGATAAAAATGGTGCCTCACTCGTGTAGGAGGCCCAAGTACCCGCGACAGGCTAGGTATTGAGGCGACATTAAAATTGTCTATCACAAAACAACCTGGTTTTGTGAGGGGTCACCTGGTTTTGGCCCCGTGCTCAGCGGCCAGCTAGGAAGCCTAGCAAACCACACATTTCTGAAAACTAGACACCCGGGGTTCCAGGAGGTATGGCTTACGTGGATCCCCCAACGTTTTCCTACCCAGAATCCCTGCAAACCTCGAATTTAGCTGAAAAATCACTTTTCCACACATTTTGTGTGGGAAAGTTGTGGCATCGCAGGGCAGACATGCATTTCCTACCACCGCAGTGTTCCCCAAGGTCTCCCGATAAAATGGTACCTCACTCGTGTGGGAGGCTCAAGTACCGCGACAGGCTAGGGCCCAAAACGTATTGAGGTGACATTAAAAATGCCTATCACAAGACAACCTGGTTTTGCAAGGGGTCACCTCGGTTTTGGCCCGTGCTCGGCGGCCAGCTAGAAGCCTACCAAACCCACACATTTCTGAAAACTAGACACCCGGGGTTCCAGGGAGGTATGGCTTGCGTGGATCCCCCAACGCTTTCCTACCAGAATCCCCTGCAAACCTCGAATTTAGCTGAAAAATCACTTTTTCCACACATTTTTGTGTGGGAAAGTTATGGCATCGCCGGGCAGACATGCATTCCTACCACCCAGTGTTCCCCAGGTCTCCCGATAAAAATGGTACCTCACTGCGTGTGGGAGGCCCAAGTACCCGCGACAGGCTAGGGTCGAAGAGGTATTGAGGCGACATTAAGATTGCCTATCACAAAACAACCTGGTTTTGTGAGGGGGTCACCTTGGTTTTGGCCCCGTGCTCAGCGGCCAGCTATGGAAGCCTACCAAACCCACACATTTCTGAAAACTAGGCACCGTGGGTTCCAGGGAGGTATGGCGTGCGTGGATCCCCAACGCTTTCCTACCCAGAATCCCTGCAAACCTCGAATTTAGCTGAAAAAATCACTTTTTCCACACATTTTGTGTGGGAACGTTGTGCATCGCCGGGCAGACATGCATTTCCTACCACCCAGTGTTCCCAAGGTCTCCCGATAAAAATGGTACCTCACTCGTGTGGGAGGCCCAAGTACCCGCGACAGGCTAGGGCCCAAAACATTTTGTGATAGGCAATTTTGATGTTGCCTCAATACGTTTTTGGCCCTTGCCTGTCGCGGGTACTTGAGCCTCCCACACGAGTGAGGCACCATTTTATCGGGAGACCTTGGGGAACACTGGGTGGTAGGAAATGCGTGTCTGCCCAGCGATGCCACAACTTTCCCACACAAAATGTGTGGAAAAAGTGATTTTTTCAGCTAAATTTGAGGTTTGCAGGGGATTCTGGGTAAGAAAACTTTGGGGATCCACGCAAGCCATACCTCCTGGAACCACCTGGGTGTCTAGTTTTCAGAAATGTGTGGGTTTGATAGGTTTCCTAGCTGGCCGCCGAGCACGGGCCAAAACCGAGGTGACCGCCCTTGCAAAACCAGGTTGTTTTGTGATAGGCAATTTTAATGTCACCTCAATACGTTTTGGGCCCTAGCCTGTCGCGGGTACTTGGGCCTCCCACACGAGTGAGGCACCATTTTTATCGGGAGACCTTGGGGAACACTGGGTGGTAGGAAATGCGTGTCTGCCCGGCGATGCCACAACTTTTCCACACAAAAATGTGTGGAAAAAGTGATTTTTTCAGCTAAATTTGAGGTTTGCAGGGGATTTTGGGTACGAAAACGTTGGGGGATCCACGCAAGCCATACCTCCCTGGAACCACCCGGGTGTCTAGTTTTCAGAAATGTGTGGGTTTGATAGGTTTCCTAGCTGGCCGCCGAGCACGGGGCCAAAAACCGAGGTGACCCCCTTGCAAAACCAGGTTGTTTTGTGATAGGCAATTTTAATGTCGCCTCAATACGTTTTGGGCCCTAGCCTGTCAGCGGGTACTTGGGCCTCCCACACGAGTGAGGCACCATTTTATCGGGAGACCTTGGGGAACACTGGGTGGTAGGAAATGCGTATCTGCCCGGCGATGCCACAACTTTCCCACACACAAATGTGAGGAAAAGTGATTTTTTCAGCTAAATTTGAGGTTTGCAGGGGATTCTGGGTAAGAAAACGTTGGGGGATCCACGCAAGCCATACCTCCCTGGAACCACCCTGGTGTCTAGTTTTCAGAAATGTGTGGATTTGATAGGTTTCCTAAGCTGGCCGCCGAGCACGGGGCCAAAAACCGAGGTGACCCCCCTTACAAAACCAGGTTGTTTTGTGATAGGTAATTTTAATGTCACCTCAATACGTTTTGGGCCCTAGCCTGTCGCGGGTACTTGGGCCTCCCACACGAGTGAGGCACCATTTTTATTGGGAGACCTTGGGGAACACTGGGTGGTGGGAAATGCGTGTCTGCCCGGCGATGCCACAACTTTCCCACACAAAAATGTGTGGAAAAAGTGATTTTTTCAGCAAAATTTGAGGTTTGCAGGGGATTCTCGGTAAGAAAACATTGGGGGATCCACGCAAGCCATACCTCCCTGGAACCACCTGGGTGTCTAGTTTTCAGAAATGTGTGGGTTTGATAGGTTTCCCTAGCTGGCCGCCGAGCACAGGGCCAAAAACCGAGGTGACCCCCCTTGCAAAACCAGGTTGTTTTGTGATAGGCAATTTTAATGTCACCTCAATATGTTTTGGGCCCTAGCCTGTCGCGGGTACTTAGGCCTCCCACACATGTGAGGTACCATTTTTATCGGAAGACTTTGGGGAACGCGGGGTGGGTGTAAATTTGTGGATCCACGCAGATTCCAGAACTTTCCACCACAGAAATGTGAGGAAAATGTGGTTTTTTTGACAATTTGTTAAGTTTGCAAGGGATTCTGGGTAACAGAACCTGGTGAGAGCCAGTCAAGTCACCCCATCCTGGATTCCCCTGGGTGTCTACTTTTCAAAAATGTATAGGTTTGAAAGGTTTCCCTAGGTGCCGGCAGAGCTAGGGTTCAAAATCTACAGCTAGCCACTTTGTTGAAAAAGGGTCCGTTTTCACTGCGAAAATGTGGTGTGTCCACATTGCGTTTTGGGCCGTTTCCTGTCGCGGGTACTTGGGTCTCCCACACAAGTGAGGTACCATTTTTATCGGAAGACTTTGGGGAACTCGGGGTGGGTGGAATTTTGTGGATCCACGCAGATTCCAGAGCTTTCCACCACAGAAATGTGAGGAAAATTTGTTTTTTTGGACAATTTTTTAGGTTTGCAAGGGATTCTGGGTAACAGAACCTGGTGAGAGGCAGTCAAGTCACCCCATCCTGGATTCCCCTGGGTGTCTAGTTTTCAAAATGTATAGGTTTGCTAGGTTTCCCTAGGTGCTGGCAGAGCTAGGGTTCAAAAACTACAGCTAGGCACTTTGCCAAATAAGGGTCATTTTTCACAGTGAAATTGAGGTGTGTCCACGTTCCGTTTTGCGCCGTTTCCTGACGCGGACACTAGGCCTACCCACACAAGTGAGGTACCATTTTTCTCGGAAGACTTTGGGGAACGCGGGGTGGGTAGAAATTTGTGGATCCACGCAGATTTCAGGACTTTCCACCACAGAAATGTGAGGAAAATTTGTTTTTTTGACAATTTTTTAGGTTTGCAAGGGATTCTGGGTAACAGAACCTGGTGAGAGGCAGTAAAGTCACCCCATCCTGGATTCCCCTGGGTGTCTAGTTTTCAAAAATATATAGGTTTGCTAGGTTTCCCTAGATGCAGGCAGAGCAAGGATTCAAAAACTACAGCTAGGCACTTTGCCAAAAAAGGGTCATTTTTCACTGTGAAATTGGAGTGTGGCCACGTTGCGTTTTACGCGATTTCCTGTCGCGGGCTCTAGGCCTACCCACACAAGTGAGGTTCCATTTTTCTCGGAAGACTTTGGGGAACGCGGGGTGGGTAGAAATTTGTGGATCCACGCAGATTTCAGGACTTTCCACCACAGAAATGTGAGGAAAATTTGTTTTTTGACAATTTTTTAGGTTTGCAAGGGATTCTGGGTAACAGAACCTGGTGAGAGGCAGTAAAGTCACCCCATCCTGGATTCCCCTGGGTGTCTAGTTTTCAAAAATATATAGGTTTGCTAGGTTTCCCTAGATGCAGGCAGAGCAAGGATTCAAAAACTACAGCTAGGCACTTTGCCAAAAAAGGGTCATTTTTCACTGTGAAATTGGAGTGTGGCCACGTTGCGTTTTGCGCGATTTCCTGTCGCGGGCTCTAGGCCTACCCACACAAGTGAGGTTCCATTTTTCTCGGAAGACTTTGGGGAACGCGGGGTGGGTAGAAATTTGTGGATCCACGCAGATTCCAGGACTTTCCACCACAGAAATGTGAGGAAAATGTGTTTTTTTTGACAATTTTTTAGGTTTGCAAGGGATTCTGGGTAACAGAAACTGGTGAGAGGCAGTAAAGTCACCCCATCCTGGATTCCCCTGGGTGTCTAGTTTTCAAAATATATAGGTTTGCTAGGTTTCCCTAGATGCAGGCAGAGCTAGGATTCAAAAACTACAGCTAGGCACTTTGCCAAAAAAGGGTCATTTTTCACTGTGAAATTGGGGTGTTTCCACGTTGCGTTTTGCGTGATTTCCTGTCGCGGGCTCTAGGCCTACCCACACAAGTGAGGTACCATTTTTCTCGGAAGACTTTGGGGAACGAGGGGTGGGTAGAAATTTGTGGATCCACGCAGATTCCAGGACTTTCCACCACAGAAGTGTGAGTAAAATGTGTTTTTTTGACAATTTTTAGGTTTGCAAGGGATTCTGGGTAACAGAACCTGGTGAGAGGCAGTAAAGTCACCCCATCCTGGATTCCCCTGGGTGTCTAGTTTTCAAAAATGTATAGGTTTGCTAGGTTTCCCTAGATGCAGGCAGAGTTAGGATTCAAAAACTACAGCTAGGCACTTTGCCAAAAAAGGGTCATTTTTCACTGTGAAATTGGGGTGTGTCCACGTTGCGTTTTGCGCCATTACCTGTCGCAGGCTCTAGGCCTACCCACACAAGTGAGGTACCATTTTTCTCGGAAGACTTTGGGGAACGCAGGGTGGGTTGAAATTTGTGTATCCACGCAGATTCCAGAACTTTCCACCACAGAAATGTAGGAAAAATGTGTTTTTTTGGACAATTTTTTAGGTTTGCAAGGGATTCTGGGTAACAGAACCTGGTGAGAAGCAGTCAAGTCACCCCATCCTGGATTCCCCTGGGTGTCTAATTTTCAAAAATGTATAGGTTTGCTAGGTTTCCCTAGATGCCGCCAGAGCTAGGGTTCAAAAACTACAGCTAGGCACTTTGCCAAAAAAGGGTCATTTTTCACTGTGAAATTGGGGTGTGTCCACGTTGCGTTTTGTGCTGTTTCCTGTCGTGGGCACTAGGCCTACCCACACAAGTGAGGTACCATTTTACTCGGAAGACTTTGGGGAACGCGGGGTGGGTGGAAATTTGTGGATCCATGCAGATTCCAGAACTTTCCACCACAGAAATGTGAGGAAAATGTGTTTTTTTTGACAATTTTTTAGGTTTGCAAGGGATTCTGGGTAACAGAACCTGGTGAAAGCCAGTCAAGTCACCCCATCCTGGATTCCCCTGGGTTTCTAGTTTTAAAAAATGTATAGGTTTGCTAGGTTTCCCTGGGTGCCGGCAGAGCAAGGGTTCAAAAACTACAGCTAGGCACTTTGCAAAAAAAGGGTAATTTTTCATTGTGAAAATGTGGTGTGTTCACGGTGCGTTTTGAGCCGTTTCCTGTCGTGGGCACTATGCCTACCCACACAAGTGAGGTACCATTTTTATAGAGACACTTACGGTAATTCAGATTTGTAAAGCAACTGTTATTACCTATTGACTTTCGATGCATTTCTGCCTTCCAAATGAAAGACAATGTGTAAAAAAGAAGTTATTTTGAAAAATTACCTATAATTCTCATGCTAGTATGAGTATTACCAATTTCAGAAATGTGCAAATATCTACTGTTTCTAAACTCTGTATTGTGTTTCCATTTCAGTAATACATAGGAGTCTTTCATACCGAATATTCCATGTATACATTTTCCCAGAATAATTGCTATATACCCGGTACATAATAAAAAACCATTGCAAGACGCTGCTCAGTTTTTGGCTCTGGGTTCAGTCGGGTTCTTGGTGAACCTACAAGTCCTATATATCCCCACAACCAGTAAGGTCCAGTGGATGTAACGGTATATTGCTTTCAAAGAGCAGTCATAATTAGAAGAAGTTACAGGTGAAAACGTTGACAAAAAAGGCTGTTTTTTTCAACTAATTTTCCATTTTTCCTATATTTAACTGTTAGTTTCTATAAAGAAACCTTGATGGATTTACACAAATGACTTCTTGCTGAATTCAGCATTTTGTCTACTTTTCTAAAATGTATAGATTTCTAGGATCCATTATTGCTTTCATACCCATTTCTACCATTAACTGGAAGGAGGTTGAAAGCACAAAAAATAGCAAAAATAGGCTATGTCCCAGAAAAATGCCAAAACTGTGTAAAATTTTTGGGTTTTCTGACAAAAGTCTGTCATTCCCTAAAAGCTGGGAAAATGGAGATTTCAGCCCCACAAACCCTTTTTGATACCATTTGCAGGGAAAAACCCAGACGCTTTCATATGCGGGACTTTTTTCCCATTTTTCCCCCAAAAACCAAAATGTAGCTGTATTTTGGCTAAAATCTGGGACCCCTCCAGGGAAATCCACAAACCCTGGGTACCTTTAGAATCCCCATGATGTTGGAAGAAAAGGACGCAAATTTGGCGTGGATACCTTATGTGGTCAAAAAGTTACAGAGGCTTAATCGCGAACTACTACATATAGCCAAAAAAGGGCTCGGCACTGGGGGGGGAAAGGCCCAGCAGTTAAGGGGTTAAAATAAGAAAATGGCTATCTCAGCCTCCCTCTGATTAGCCATGGGCTGCGGAAGCCCCTTACATTAGTTTCATAATGAAGAAAAAAGTAAACACCCACATTTTTGACCTGTACCCGCCTCCTATATCACTTTCATTAATTATTCAAGATAGCGCTTAGAAAACATTATTTCTAATCCTCCTCTTTATATATTCATGAATAAAATGCAATAAATCCTATGCACATTTCTAAAATTAGACAACACATTTTTTTATACAAACTAGTGGTTAAAACGCGTCTCCTTATTAATAAAATAACCTCTGTACATAGGGGTACGATGCCTTTTCACTCGGTGAATGAATCTAAAGTATTTCGTTTGTTATGCTATGTTAAGCCTAAAAGGTTCAGTTGGCCCCGGGGTTTAGTTTGTTGTAACAAAATGTCTCTCTTTCCCACTTTTCCTTTCCCTGCTGATCTCGTGAGAGGCTCTTTAATCTACCAGGTCTCTGCGAGAAGAATAAATAACGTGTAAAATGCGTTGGCGCGTGCCCACGGCACACGTTCCTTAAATCCTCTCACGAGAATCACATTTACCGATTTCTGCAGATACTGGCGATTAAAAGTTTTGCACTGTTGTTATATTTCACTGCCGCCCTCTGCCAGACTATGCAACTCCTTTTAGCGCGGGCAGAGATCCAGCTCTGTCGTGTTTCTGATATGTTTTGACGTAGTGGTAATTCGTAAATGTCAGCCTCTGCCGACTGCACATTTATTTTAAAGTAACCACATTACTTTGACATTTTATAAAGACCGCCAGGGTTGGGGTGGAACTAAAAAAGAACAAAAACAGGTCCAAACACCAAAAAGGAAACGTGGGCCACATTTACAAATCGAGATTTCAGGTTTTATTTATCTCATTTGCTGAATGTACGTCCACTCTGGGGAGTTGTTGGCGGTATAACAAAGTGAGAGCTTGTGCAGATATTTTCAAAAGGAAAAATAGAATATCATATTTTTGTAAGAGCCTGGTCTTGATTTTCTTCCTAAACCTTGTAAGGTTAGTGATGGCTTTCAGATGCCCCCCAGGGTTGGCATTCCATTTCTAGTGACCTAATACAGAGACGATGAACCCTGCCCCCTTTTCCCTTTGGAGTTTGGATGCTCAAAGCGGCATTGAACTTGCTAAACAGGAGGCCTGACCGGATGTCAGTGGATTACTTTGTTCTTCAGGAGCACGAGGGCTAATCCATATATCGAACAATGCACAATACACAAAGTATATAGGAGGAGACAAAGGGAGTACACAGGTGCCAGAGACTGAGATCAGGGGAAAGGAAGAAGACAACCTTCAGTTGCTACAATAATATAAACTTTTGGGACTGAGCAGGCTAACCAACATGTCTTGAGAGCCAGGATGTGAAAGAGAGGCTGTAGACATCATAGACTGGCACTTCCTTTAAGGACAGTTGGCATGAGCAAGAAAACATGGTTGCAGCAGTTACACTAAAGTAATGGTTATCATTTTTACTACTGACCTAAATGATAGCTTCTGTTGTAACTCTCACAGATCATCTGTTTCAATAAACAATACTCTGAACATCATGATAAAATATTATGCTATTGTAGTGATTTTAGAACCCTGGAGAGTCATACCTATCACCTAGATGGGAGTTATCCTGTGCAAATACCAATATTTGTCCAATGTGCTGAATTTATGTAGTGCTTTACAAATAATAATGTGTTATGTGTATGCCAAAAACATATTCAAAAATTAATTTCTACTCATAGGACCCTACTGAAGCATTTATCTTTCTGGGAATACACTATGGAATCTGCATTGTTCTCCTGAGATCTGTAAGTTTCCCTGCTCACCCGTAGTGATAGTGAGCATATAGGAGAACTATACACAGAGACACCGTGCACTCCATTTATTCACTCATTTATGCATGCCTATCTGCACTTTCCTGTCACTGTAAGAAGAGGAAAACCATATTAATAATGTATAACTGAATGGGATCCTGATGGGTCACTTGAGCATTCCTAGGTCTGGCTAACAACCCACATCCTCAGGAATGAAATCGGACTTGGTTCACCTGTCACATCACTTGTGATTTGGAGCCTGGAACCTTTGTCAGAATAAGCCTGAGAGAGATATCATACAACACTCCAAAAATTAAGAGCACCTCTGGGGTTTATCGAAGACAGGTATTGACAGGAAACTGGAAAGAACCACAGCCCTGGCCTCTCGCGGTCTGACGTTATGAAGGTGCATGTATATTCAACTACTCTTCATCCCCATGGATTTCATCTTTACATGTTCAGGGCCTAATCTAAGATTTTCCTAGTTTTCAATGGTAATAATGGTCAATCAGCAAGCAAGTGTAAGGAATGCTTGGCTTGTAGATGTGCCCAGAGATTAGAACACATGCCCAATGTGAAAGAGATCTTTTTCTATAAGACAATGTCTGGAATTTGAGTTTCAGGCATTACTTGATGGTCCACTGTACTAATCCTTTATCAATATTCAGGAATCTCTGTGCTCTTATTGTGCTCAGCTAATTCTGGCCTGGAGACTAGTGAAGTAACCTGAGTCTGTTGTACTTAAAGTAAGGAGAAGATCCATCTGCTACTTAAATTTTCCTTAGCAGCTTAAGATATTGAATGGTTTCACATGTGCCACTTGGATCTCTGCAACAGTGTCTAACTTTGGATCCATAAAAATAGTTTTTCTGAATTTCATGGACTCCAAAATGTGGCAGCTGTCTCCTTTTGAAACAAGAAATGTAATAATATCTGATCTTCACTTAAATATATGTTCACTGACTACCAACAATCAGTACGATTAATCGACACTATGTAATTTCAGCAAGATATTTCAAGAGTTATTCTGGTCTGACGCAAAATAGAGACATCACCTTTGTCAATGATGTCATTTTTTTCAATCACTTTATCAAGGCTTAAGAATCCCCCATAATGAATGGTCATTTTGACCAAATGAGTTGGTAATGAATCATCTGCCTTTCTTCAAGTGGAGAGCCCGAATATCCACTCTCTTCTTTTCTGTTCCCTCTCCTTACTATTCTATTTGCCACTGAATGATAGGCAAGGAGAGAGCTAATAAAAAGCATTCTTTAATTCGCGTATTCATGCATGGATCACCGACAGAATATTGCAAACATAAATATCGTGTGTACAGAATATTGTGTCTAAAATATCCACGGCCAAAATATTGAGAAGGTAAGTGAAAATAGATAGGTATAGATTTACTATTCTTAACTCCACATCTACGTTCCTTGAAGAGATATATATTGTCAAGGTGCATATATAGAGAGTTATATATCGTAAAGCTTGATTACCTATAAAACTTCACAATATTTTTTTCCTTGATATTCTTGACACAATATTTTGTCTACACAATATTTTTATCCGATATTTTGTCTAAACACCCACACTTTACAACCACCTTGCTTGATCTGCTTTAACAACGACGGTGATGTTTCATCCACTGAAAATCAGAGCTAGTGTAATTTCCTCCATAAGTGTCATTTCCACCCGAGGAGTCTTCACCAGTGGAATTACTGTTGTCATACTACATCCTTAAAGCCCCGATCAGAACATTGGTCAAGAATTTCTTAAATCAAGCATGTAAGTTAAAATATGTTATCATCTGCACTTCTTAAAAAGATAGGACCATATTAGAAGATATAGCAGTGAAAGGCTGACTTGATTACTGCACCAGTCTCTTCACAGCCTTGGAGACAACCCTAATGACCAAATTATAAATTGCTTAAAACACATGCAGCAGGGCTTCTATGTGATCTCAGCCATATAGATCATGTGCTTGTCTTAAGAGCATGGATAGCTTCCTTCGGCCCAGGAGAGCTGCATTCATTATGGATATCTACATAAGATAATTGTACATACAATGAACCTAAGTGAAAATAATGTTAATAGGCAGAAGTTATCCAGAAAATCTGGCATGTTTTTAGCCCACCTGGACCTAAGTTAGACACTTTTAGCATTGCTACGTTTACTACATGCTGCCAAAGAATCATATTCAAGGGGCTTTGTTTGAGTCAATAAACCATTGATCACTGAGAGAAGGAAAAAAAGTGAGGGGTAGAAATTTTTAATTAATCCCAGACAATGGTTATTATTTGGGCAACATTTCAGTCCATTGTATTTTTTCTGCTCACTATATTTACTTACTTATGCCTACTACCCCTCCTGGGGTATAGGACATCAATCAGGACTTTTCAGCCATCTCTGTCCTGGACATGTAACCCATGTCCTTGCAGTCAGCCTTGAGGCCTAAGTGCCAGGTGTTTCTTGGCCTTCCTCTTTTCCTTTTCCATTGAGGGTTCCAGGTCAGGACCAGTGGCAGCCTCTGCCTATCTAAAGTGACAGGGTGGCTGGGGGGGGAGGGGTGGGTGTGTCGGGGAGGCGGAGAAATAATATAAAAACAAATAATACCTACCTGCCGCTCTACTCCCACTGCCTCGCTGCTCCTCTCGTCGGGCTGGAAGGGGATGGGCCCTCAAGCCACAGGCTCCCCACCCAATCCAAACTCTGCTCTCATGATATGAGAGCAGCACCAGGATTGGTCCTGCTCAGACAGTGCTTTGGAGCCTGTGGCATTTCTCCAACATGGCTGTGTAACACAGCTGAGTTGGAGAAACCTAAGTGTGCATGTCTGTTTGACCAGCCTAAGACGGCCGGCCAAACCAACATGCTCACTTATAAGTGCACACTACTCCTCCTCCCTGCCATGCCCGGCCCGCCCAATTCTCATTGCACGGCTCAGACAGCATAAATAAAATGATAATAACATTGTGTTACTATAATTTTATTTAACATCTGCTGGCACTGGGCTGTGGGGCGACAGCTCCTCCGCCATTATGGAGGAGTCTCCCTGTTCAGGACTTGTCTGATGGTGTTTAATGCAGGCTTGTGAAGTGTGTGACCAGCCCCAGCGTTTTTCCTGATTTCTTCATGAGCAGGGAGTTGGAAAGTCTGCTGCCATAGGTCGTTATTGCTGATGGTGTTTGACCAGCAGATTTGGAGGATTTTGTTCAGACAGGTGTTGAGGAAGTTGTGGACTTTGTTTTTGGTGCTCACTTTTGTCCTCCAGTTTCTGCTCCATACTGAAGGACTGCTTTTACATTGGTGTTAAAAAGCCTGATCTTGGTTTACAGCGTTAGGTCCTTGGAGCTCCAGATCTTCTTTAGCTGAATGAAGGCAGCCCTTGCTTTGCCGATCCTTGCCTTGCCAGCGACCTCAACTCCACTATCCTTCGTGACAACCTCGCCAGCATCGGACTTAAACAACTCGTCAACACACCGACCCACAGAGCAGGACACACCCTCGACCCCATCTTCGCGGCAGGAAACAGCGTCCAATTCAGCCACACAATGCAGCCGCCATGGACCGACCACCACTGCGTACACTTCGCCATCAGCAAACCCAAGGCACCCAAACCAGCCCCACGCCCACCACGAAGGAACTGGAGCAAGGTTACCGACGAGCAACTTAACTCCACCCTCACCCGAGACAACCACACCTGGGTACCCGACGCAAACGACGCAGCCAGAGAACTCCACACCTGGATCTCCAACTGCGCAGACAAGCTCGCCCGCTACGCAACCCCGACAGACAACGCCCCAGGAAAGCCGCCTGGTTTACGACCGCTCTCCAAGAAGCCAGACGCACCTGCAGACGCCTGGAGAAGAACTGGAGAAACACCAAGACAACCGAAAACCACACCACCTACAAGGACGCCATGACGGACTACCACAACCAGATCAGAGCCACCAAGAAGAGCTTCATCCACAACAAAATCCTGGCCAACTCCACCAACTCCAAGGAACTTTTCAGTGTCATTCAAGAATTCACCAACCCACGCAGCGAAGCCACAGACATCACCCCATCCCAAGACCTCTGCGACAAGCTTGAAACCTATTTCCACCTCAAGATCAAAAACCTCTACGACAACTTCATCGACCATCCACCAGGCGCCACAGACGGCCCCCCGCCCCCCAGAAACACCAGCCAACACACCATCTCCAACTGGACACCGATCACAGCCGAAGACACCGCCTCGACCATGAAAAGCATCCACTCGGGGGGCCCCCACCGACCCCTGCCCCCTCACATCTACCACAGAGCCGCGGCCGCCATCGCACCCGAACTACAACGCACCATCAAAACCACCTTCAAAACAGGCACCTTCCCAGATGACTGGAAGCGTACAGAAGTCAGACCCCTGCTCAAGAAGCCCACAGCTGACCCCACCGACCTCAAGAACTATCGGCCCATCTCGCTCCTCCCCTTCGCAGCCAAAGTTGCAGAGAAAACAGTCAACAGGAAACTGACACGATTCATTGAAGAGAATGCCGTCCTCGACCCGTCCCAATCCGGATTCCGAAGCAACCACAGCACAGAGACCGCCCTACTCGCCGCCACAAACGACATCCGCACCCTCCTGGACCAAGACCACTCCGCAGCCCTCGTCCTACTCGACCTATCAGCGGCCTTCGACACCGTCTCCCACCGCACACTAGTTGCCAGACTACACGATGCAGGCATACAAGGAGCAGCCCTGGACTCTATCCGATCATTCCTCACCGGAAGAAGCCAAAGGATCAGACTCCCACCCTTCCTCTCCGACCCCACAAAAATCACCTGCGGAGTCCCACAGGGTTCATCACTGAGCCCCACCCTCTTCAACATCTACATGGCCCCCCTCACAGCCATCGTCCGACAACACGGCTTCAACATCGTATCCGACGCCGACGACACCCAGCTCATCCTCTCCCTCACCAAAGACCCCACCACTGCCAAACTCAACTTCCAGAAAGGAATGCAAGACGTCGCAGTCTGGATGACCAACAGCTGCCTGAAGCTCAACGCCGAGAAGACAGAAGTCCTCGTCCTTGGTACCACCCCTTCTGCATGGACAGCACCTGGTGGCCGACCGCCCTCGGAAGCCCACCTACCCCCTCAGACCACGCCAAGAACATCGGCATTGTACTCGACTCATCACTCACCATGAACCGACAGGTCAACGCCGTCACCTCCAGCTGCTTCAACACCCTCCGCATCCTCCGCAAGACCTTCAAGTGGATCCCCCTGAGTCAAGGAAGACAGTCACCCACGCACTCATCACCAGCAGACTGGACTATGGAAACGCAATCTACGCCGGCATCAACAAGTCCCTACTCCACAAACTCCAGACAATACAGAACACTGCCGCCAGACTCGTCCTCGGCATCCCCCGACACGAACACATCAGCCAACACCTACGAAGTCTCCACTGGCTCACCGTGGAGAAAAGAGTCACTTTCAAAATCCTCACTCACGCCTACAAATGCCTACACAACAACAGACCCAAATACCTCAACGACAGAATCAACTTCCACGTACCCAAAAGCAACCTCCGATCTTCCAACCTCGCACTGGCCGAAACCCCGCGCATCCACAGAGCCAGAGCAGGCGGAAGATCCTTCTCTCACATTACAGCCAAGACCTGGAACGAGCTACCAGCAGACATCAGATGCGCCCCCTCCCTGAACACCTTCAGGAAGACCCTCAAGACCTGGCTCTTCGTCTAACCAGATCTGCGGACCCCACCCCTCAGCGCCTTGAGACCCTCACAGGTGAGTAGTGCGCTTACAATTCCCTGATTGATTGATTGATTGCCTTTACATTAGCATCTGTGCCACCCTGCTTGTCTCTGACACTGCCCAGATAGGTGAAGACCTCAACCCCTTCCAGTGCATGACCTGCACGAGTGACTACAGTTGTGCTGGCCATGTTAGCCTTCAGGATCTTGGTTTTCCCCCTGTGGATCCAAAGGTTCTCTCTGTCCACGTTGTCGATTGTCTTCTCATTATCAATGAAGTTGACATAGAGGGGTGAGTTCCATTCCATCGACTGTTCAATGATGATGCGCAGTGTTACAATGTTGTCTGTGCAGGATCTTTCTTTGCCGAAGCCATCCTAATGGTCTCGCAACTGAGCGACGACTTGTTCCTTCATTCTATTCAGGATTATTCTGTTACTACAAAAAGGGACTAAATACATACAAACAGTCTCGGTCGTGGTAAAATAGGAACATTGCAATCCGAACCGCCGCACCGCAATTGACATGCTCTCTGAACAGGAACAAAGAAAATGTCTAGAGTGATTTAACCATCGTTGGGCCACATAAGTGAGGAGCACCTTGGGCCTACCTGTTTCACTGAATAAAAACAAGATAGTGATATTTTATCAAATGCTTCTGTTGCACTGGGTGTTAGTCTGCGCTGCATTTCAGTCGATTGCATTCTTTTCTCGGTGTGCTACCATAGGCATGGACAAACCATATGCAAACCATATGCAAATTAGCCTTGGTCATCTCTAGTAGGAACAGTCCAGCCAAAGTAGACAGCGTCCCCTCTGAAAAGGAAGAAATAGAGCCCCAGACCGCTTGCCTCTTTGTGGGCCTCATCAACCAATCTTATTGTAAAATTGGAATTCACAATCACGAATTTCCACTACCACAAAACAGCAGTGACAGACAACAAAAAGCATTAGAGTAAATAAAATAGCACACACTCACAATGCATATTATAGTGCTAAATAGCACGTCAATCGAATTAGCCCCACTTCATGTGATCTGGTCACAGCTATGCATTTCAATATGCGTTTTAATTAGAAATCTGAGGTTGGATGCAAAACAGACTTGTCAATGTTAGCGTTCAGTGGAAAACTGCATTAGAAAGACTGCTCCCTGTCACCATTTGACTCCTTCCGATGTTTCCCAGGAGGCACATGGTAAATAAATGAATTGGGAGGTGAAATCTGTAAAAGGCGCAGTTGACAGCTAGGTCACCCTGGTTTAGTTTGAGCACTGCTGTGACCTAAAAGCTCAAGCGCGCAAATTCTAAACACTTCAACCCGTGCGCCTACATGTCCAGCAATATTTATTTTAAGCCACCGAGGCACACGAGTGAAAAAAATTGTTGCGTCTGTTTTTTTAAATTCTTGACTGAGACATTCAACAAGTCACTTAATATATCACAACGGACTAACTAGGCGTGGAAAAGAGACAAGGAGTAGTTCTGCAATTTGCTCTGAACCTGCGAAATTAATTACTAGAGTAAAACTGGCGATTCAGCAACGTTAGAAAGGAAATACAAAGCCCTCCTTGGTGCAAATCAGGAATCTTGGGAAAATGTATTTAGTTTTGAAAATGTATGGCTACACTTCTGTTCATTACTCTTCAGTCGGAGAACTTGCTTCAGCAGGTGGGAGTGATGGGTGGCTGCAGGGAATGGAATGAGGAAGACGTCCTCTAGAGTCATTGAGATTACCAGTAAGTAATCAATCTATACATCCTGGCTGTTGGGTTAAGATTCACTCAAGGGCTTTATTATCTTCTGGACTTTACATGTTATCTGGAAAGCACCTCAGGAGTTGGCTCGAACTCCTTGAAAGCTCAATTTTATCTCCAAAGGTCTGATAGAGGTTTAAGATCATCCTCAGAGCACAAATTAATTTCCTGTAAGTGGAGATACTCCGAGTTGGACGGTAGGATCTTGGATGAGGCTTGGGAATGCACTAATGTTTGATTTGCAATTTGTCACATCATTTCACTGTTTTAAAAATGAAATTGACACTGCAAATGACAAAACTTAAGTACCAACCTCACAGCTATCAGGGAAAAAAAGCTTCAAATAGATGCTCCAGAGACACTATAGGGTCAAATGTCCACGGCGCAGTGGCCATGAGGCATCCTGAAACTCATTATCCAATCTGATCAACCGAGTTTTTCTGGACAGGAAATTAATGTCATGATACCTCTGATAGGCGCTTTACAAGTTTTTGTCTGTTTTTAGAGCAATCATTGCCGATGAGAACATTGGCAGGTGACTCTTTCCCAATGTGGCTCAGAGCAAATTTCTATCATTTGTGCAATGCAGCACAGCTGCTTTTCCCTCAGCAGTCCAATGAATGAATGCATGAAACCTAAAAAATTTGGGCCCAGCTGTATGTGCTAGCTGGAAATCATATAAACATTAATGGGAAGGATGAATCAATTCCTTCCCTTTACTCTGGACTAAGTTTCAACAGATTAGCCGGTGGCCTGTGAAAAAACAAAACCTGAAAAAATTCTGGCTACGGTCATGTAGAAAATCTGCACACCTTTACAGAGATGGTCTGCCTGCCTTTGCCCTGCATCCTGTGTCCTGCTCTGCCTAAGAAGCCAAGCTCGAGCAACTGCTCTTCACTGAAGAAAGGTCGTCTAGCTCAGTATATAAAATCAAAGTGGATTTCATCTTGGTAACTCATTGACAAGAAGCTGCCTCACACCTGAATGAAATAAACTTTAAATTGATTAGCTCTCTTCAGAAGATTGGGGTCAACATAGGCTTTGAGTGGACAGTTGGCTGAAGCCTAACTGACACTATTTTATAAGCTAGCCCCTTTGTCTTACTCAGAGTTCATATGTTTACTTAAATAAACTATATCTTTCGTGAGTTCTGTCATGGGTGCCCCAAGGCTGTAGGCAACATTGTTACCAAATTAAAATGCTATTATTTGATCATCAGAGAACCTTTTTTCTATGCTTGACTCCCAAAGGGTATAGAGGGAGTCTGATCAAGACTCACTCTGGGAGGTGATAGATGACTGAAACTCAGATACTATATGACACAAGTGATGGCACGCTGGTACTTGCACCTCAATCTCTTCGTAAAGTCATCAAATATGTTTCCCCATTGGTCGTATGGATCTTTGTTAGTTGACTTGAAGGGCTATAAGGGAGTAAGCATCAGAAATATATTTCCGACTTGTGAATCCAATGTGGCTCCATAATAAAGACCAATAAGAAGTAATTTTGATTATATGGATTTATTTTAAGATATGAATCCACACAGAATAGATGCTCAGTAAAGATAAATTCAGGAGATAAAGCAATATAGTTTGAAGGCTGAAAAGTGCCAGTAAGTTAAGTCATAATAATATGAAATACAGAAAAGTAAGAGCTACAATGCAAATGAAGCAGATTGTCACAATCAGGGCTTCCATAAAGAAACTATCCTTTTCTATTCTAAACGTGGGCTGAAAACTAGAACTAGCTCACAGTAATTTCTATCCAGGGAGCGTAGAAGGCGTCAGCATAGAATAGAACTTCTGTAGAAGTTCAAGCAAATGAAAGAAGTGTTCAGCATGAAGGTTTACACTCAAGGAAAGCCCAGAAGAGAGATCTGTTCCCTCTCTGAGTCAAGGAATGTCTGACTAACTAGCTATGCAAACAACAGTTAAATATACAGTTAGCTTGAAAAGCATCCACATCCCTCTTCTCTCCACCAAGAATCAACCAAATTGCTGAATGTGAGGGGAGTCAACATAATCCCAAAATTCCCATCTCTTTGAAACCAGATCTGCAGCTGCCAACCTTGACCACCCAATCCTCCCGGTAAACGGTAAACAGACAGTCTTCTTTGACTATTATTTCTCAGATTTTGTTGCCAACTTCCTCCACGCAGGCCTCACTCTCAGTTGTCTAATCCAATAAATTAGTGTTTCTCTAGCTAGCCAAGCATGATAATGTACCTGCAGAAGGAAAGGTAAGCACACTGACAAATTAAAGAAAGCATTTTCATTTGAGGCCTTATGTCAAGTTAAGCTTTTCAGAATAAAAATGGATGGGAGTTACAATATGAAATATACATAAAGTGAAGACAATAATCAAATGTTAAATGTGACTATGCATACCATGGTTACAGCAATCAATTAACACACTCATATATATATATATATATGACATCACTGATGGCATCATCCACGTTATAATCTGATGCACCTCCTCACACCCTAATATAACCTTTGATACACCCACTCTAAAATACAAACTACCATTTTCAAAACCATATACACACCAATACCAGTTACTACATACCCACTCACTGATTCCTAGGTCTACACACACGTCCACTCATTCACCCATACAGTCACTCATACATGCAGTCACTTATCAATACAGCACTATCATTTGCACTCATACACCTATACAGACACTCACACATCGCCACTCATCCATAGAGTTACTCACACACCTAGTCAATCATGCAAAGAATCATTCACACTCCCATTTACTCACCTATACAGTTATACACACACCACCTCACTTATTCATACAGATACTAACACATACTTACTCTCTTATACAATCACTGATACAAGCACACATTCATCCATACAGCCACTCTCACAATCACTCACTCTCACATATAGTGATTTATATACCCCAACACTCACATATACTGCCTTTCACATATGTAGTTACTCACACATGTACCACTGAGACAACCATTCACTCACCAACACACTCATACACACACTCACCCACCCCTACAGCCCTTCACAGATGCACTCTTGAACCCATACACATAGTGAATTACCCACTCACACATCTATGCACAGAGTCACACACCCCCCACCCACCCACACAGACACTCAGGCACCCATACAGATACTCAGACAACCAATCAAGAACCCATATAGACACTCATGTAGCTACTCACCAACCCATGCAGCCACTTATACACCAACTAACAGACTGATATAGACATTCACACAGTTTAGTAACTAACCCATGCATTCAGTAAGACACGTTTAATCACTCACTTATACAGTCAGTCACACACCTATTAAATCATCCATTCAGACAGTCATACACCCACTCATTCTTCAATACACCTTGGCCTATATATATAAAACATATTTAAACTTTACAGAAACACACAGTCACTGGATGATGTCATCAGTGATGTCATTTGAGATGTCATCAGTGATGTCACTGACCATGTCATGAATGATGTAATATGTGACGTCATCAGCAGTGCATTGCGGGGGCGCAAGTTATAGTTAGCTCAACTAACTATAACGGCCGAATTTCTCTGGTTTTGTACGAGTGAAATCTCCAACTAACTATAACGTCCATGAAACCTGTAGTTTTTTCAGTGAATTTCTAAGGTCTTTTAAATGCTAATTTCTAACTGTAACGTGCCTGAAACCTATGGTTTTTTCAGTGAATTTCAAAGGTTTTTTACATGCTAATTTCTAACTATAACGTGCCTGAAACCTATGGTTTTTTCAGTGAATTTCAAAGGTTTTTTTAATGCTAATTTCTAACTATAACGTCCCTGAAACCTATGGTTTTTTCAGTGAATTTCAAAGGTTTTTTAAATGCTAATTTCTAACTATGCCTACAGAGATAGGACATGTGAAGAAAGAGGAACAAAGGCACAGAAAGAAGCAAGAGAAATGCAGAAAGAGGCAACAGAAGTCCAAAAAGACGAAGAAAAGTGCAGGAAGAAGCAAGAGATGTTCAAAAAGAACCAACAGAGGAGCAGAAAGAGGCCTTGTTGCAAAGACATCCTGTGCCCCCAACTTTTTGCTGATGTGTACTGGTGGTAACTGACTCTGACTAACCAGGTCTAGAGACAGTGCTATGCTAAAAGACACTTAGAATACAGTGAAAATAGCTACATACACTAGGGAACACTATACGTTGGGGTACCCCTGTGATTGGCATGACCTGCACTGTAAGGCCCTAGTACATAATAGGGCAGGGGGATTAAAACTACCTCTAAGTCAGAGGTGCAGAAAGATGCTTCTTTAAGTAGTAGTCACGTTTGCAGAGTGGTGGAGAAAGGATGCTGGGCCTCCGACCAGTGCTCAGGATTTCTGCTGCGTAGGATTTACAGGAGGTACCAGGAGGGCTTCTTGGCCCCCAAACTCCCTCAGGAGTAAATTGGACTTCATCCCCCATCCCGTAGTCTGCCACGAGGCGCGTTTGCAGAGTGGTGGAGAAAGGGGGGCATTGCCTCCGAAGACGTCTTAGCAATCCCACTGTGTGGGACTTACTGGAGCTAACAAGAGGGGTAGTTGGCCCCTAAGGACATCCTTGGGGGCCAACTACCCCTCCTATTACCTCCAGTAAGTCCCACACAGCAGCATTGGTAAGTACTCATAGCAGGCCATGCCCCCTTTGCCCACCACTCTACAAACGCGCTCCCTGGCATGCTCTTGGAGGGGGATTGAAGTCCCCTTTGCTGCTGGGGGTCCTTTAGGGGCCAACTAGCCTACCTCTTACCTCCATTAAGCCCCACGCAGTGGGATTGCTGAGACGTAGAAATAGGCCACGCCCCCTTTCTCCACCACTCTGCAAACGCGCCCCCTGGCGCGTTGTTAGTTGGGGAATTAATTCCCTTTGAATACTGAGGGTCCATGGGGGCCAACTAGCCCACCAGGTACCTCCAGTAAGTGCCACACAGCTGGATTGCAGAGGTGGTCTGAGGCCACGCCCCCTTTTTACACCATTCTGTAAACGCACCTCTTGGCACACATAGTTGGAAGATGGCCGACGGAGAAGGAGCTCTTCCTACGAGCTCCTAAGGTAAGGGATAGCCATCGGCGTTAATCCCTGACAAACCTAGCCCATCGTGCCCAGCGAAGAAACAGGCGAACCAAACATTGAATATAGAACTTCAAATAGGATTGTAAAGAGTATATTGAAAGTTTCTGTACCTGAATCAGTGCGACGTCTCCCATCTCTGGTCGCTGGCGGAGGGTCCCGGAGCGGCACGGCAGACTGCATCGGCGGGTTCCCCCGGAGCTGCACTGTCACTGGCGGGCGGGGGCTGCCACCCCCCTCCGACGGCAGGGAGTCGTGCGGACACACCAGCGGCACCACCCATCGCCCAATGCCCTCGAGCACCAGGCTGGGCTCTCCCCTCTCGTGCAGCCGACTGGAGGTGCACGGGATCCGGCGCGTACACAGCCGATGTGCAGCCGGCTATAGAAGTGAGCTCCAGGGAGAGGCTCGGACCGAGGTGGCGCTGGTTGCCCCCAGGAGGCTGAACCTGGCCCGAGATCGTCGCATACTACCGGAGCCCTCCAATCAATAAACACCAGGACCTCTCCGAGAAGCGCCGCAGCACAGAAGAAGTGATCGCGGCACCCCCTGAACTGCGGAGACCGACGTCGGAGGAGAGAGGGGCATTGCGGGGAGGATATTCCGTATTTTGACTGCCCGCGGCGGATTCGTGTCCTTGCGGGGAGCCGGCTCGGAGAGACCGGAGCCGCATCTGCAGTCTCTCCAGGGAGCAGGAGGGGCGAGTGATCGACCATGGACCACTGGCAGTCGGGATCACTGCTGACTGCTCGTTTTCACGCCGCATGTGCCTAGGAATGCTGACCTGCCACACACGCACAGTGGACAGCAGCTCTCCTTCTCGTTTTCCTTTTTCTGCCCTTATTGTCCACGTGTACGGGCTTTATTGCCCCGGCCATTTTGAGCAAAAAGATGCTCCCTCTTGTTGCCTCGGCTCCAGGTCCTCCAAAATGGTGACTAAATGGTAGTGACGATAGAAAGAGGACTGAACAAAAGAAACATCTATCCAAAATGGCGACTATATGGAAGTGACAACAGAAAGAGGACTAAACAATAGAAACAAACAAAGGCCTACTGCTACACGAGGAGCTAATATCACCAAAACGCGGCCATCTTGAAATGACTCTGGTGAGCCTCAAAGGAAGGAAGTATTGGATATTAAACTAACATAAGAGAGTACCTTTGCACACATTCTAACTCAAGTGTTACCTAATTAAATAATTTCTATTCTCCGATGAGAATAATTCCCTAACGATCACGATACAAGGAATTAAAGAATAGTAAAGACTTTAACAGGAACCACAGCAAGACTTAGGAGGCATATAAGACACATCATAGTGGGTCATAAGAAAATAAGGAGAGTAGAGACACCAACAGGAACCACCCCGGAGCACTATATATCCCCTCCAGTAATTATGGCCGGAACCAATTTAAAATCAGCAGGCAATAATTCGTACACTATAAAATACCCAACTAACCTATCTAAAAATGCTGCCAAAAAATTTAAACACAACCTAATTAGAAAAAACCCAGACACGCTGATCTCTGACCCCTCCTTTAATCTAAAAAAGGCATTATAGTGAATGACTTGATATTTTTCACCAGAAAAACTGCTAAATGGCGCACTGTCATCACAAAGATGCTCAACACAAAAAATATAAGCAATATCCCACATGGTATCAAACTATTGATCATCCCGTCACCAAGATTAAGAGCGGAACTATGTATAACTATATACAAGAACGGTATTGTGCTCATACAAGCAGCCAACAACGAGTTAGAAAAGTTCGATGACCTGTTTTCAACCTTAAAAGAGTGTGTAGATAACATAAAACATCAACAACACCTATCCACACAAGCACTCACCCTATCTACCACTAACACAAACACCATAGACGCCATAATACCCAGAGACCCCCAACAGCCACAACCTACATCTTGGTCAGAAGACACAACTTTGACAAGAGACACTCTTAACGGGAACTATACAGAGATAGGAGACGAATCTCTACTAGACGCTAGTATCGCCCCTACGCCCCTGTCAAGAGACACACGTAACGGGAACTACACAGAGATAGGAGAGGAATCTCTACTTGACGCTAGTATCGCCCCCATGCCTGTACATCGGGAAAAACCAGTACCTCTCCCCAAGATATGATTACTCCCACACATAGACCACTTAATGGGAACCCCCTTCCAGCATTAAAGAGTAGAGAAGCTAACACCCCGTCCATACCCCCGTCAACGTTACAAACAACATCAGCGCCCATACAAAAATCATATCGCCCGAGTTTGATAAGCCCACAAGACAAAGAGAACACATCTCACATCACACATAGAAGAGAAGTAGACACCCAAACTAATGACAGAAAAAGGAATACTGAAAAAGCCACAGATCTAAAGCACCGGGACACAAACAAAACACGAAATAGGCAAATGCGCACTTCTAGTATATCACCGCAAACTCAGAGAGAAATCGAAACTCTTCAAATACTAGCGGGCAATTTATCTCAGGACATGCTAAATGCACTAAAAGCTATGGAAAAAATACTAGAAATCACTGTAAGCACTCACTCCAAAGTCGAGCTCATCCAAAAATCGATGCATGATCTACTAGGAAAGAGTATAAGGACGACCATGCCAGCATCAAATAGGCATAATCGACCACACAGAAACCTTAAATACCTATCGGATGATGAAACCCAAACCCTACTCCTTTCATATGAGTCTACAACCAATAGTAGAGGTGAGGAAATTAGATCAGTCCCGATTGATGCAAATAGAACATCCGGGCCTAAGAATAGAAAACCCAACCTTGAGAACTTAAAACAAATCCGGCTAACCACCAACACCCAAGAGATGAAATCCGATATATCAGGGACATCACTGCTATGCCTACTGCTCAACTGTCGTTCCGCAGCAAAACATGCATCAGACATTGCGGCCCTCATCATTAATCAGGAAATTGATGTGACAATCTTAACAGAAACATGGCTCACGGATCTTCTTCCCCGCTCATGGATCTTCTGGTGCCTCCTCAGTATAACATTGTGAGATTAGACAGACTGAAAAAGACAGGAGGTGGTATAGCCTGCATACACCGATCTGATATCAAGGTCAGCCAAATACAATCCGACCTTCTTGAATCCTGTGAATACCTTGGTCTCGATATAAGAACAGCAGATAATCAAAGGTGCAACTTGCATGCGATGTACCATCCACCAGGCAATAATGCCCCCTTCATAGACCAGTTAATGGAGATCATCACGGCTAACTCTAACAGTCACACTAACGATATATTCCTAGGCGACTTTAACTTACACTGGGAAGACAATAATGACAAACAGGTCAACATGCTTAAAGACTTCTTAGCAGACCTAAACCTTATTCAAGCCTGCACACTACCAACACACTCGAAAGGGGCAACCCTAGACTGGGTAATCTCAAGAGTCAAGGATACTACAATCCACTCAATAGCTCCATGCGATTGGTCAGACCACCATGCCATAACCTTCCATACATCCAACATAAAAAAGAACAAGACCACGCAACATGTCAAGCTCAAAAAGTGGACGCGGGACACCAGAGACCCTAACATTGAGCAATTAGTAGCAAGATGTGAGAAGGATCTAAATCCGCCCAACAACTGGCTGAACGTTAACGAACTCACTGATCACTACACCACATCAATGACAAATATAGTCAATTCCACCATGCCACTAAAACTGAAAAGATGTCTCAGAGAAAGATAAAAACCCATGGTTTAATGGAGCACTGAATGAAGACAGGCGGAAGCTGAGACTAGCAGAAAGAAAATGGAGACAGCACCCAACATCCCCCATCTAAAAACTCTCAGAAAAATTAGAAACGAATATAACAAAAGTGTTCTCAACTCCAAAAAGGAATTCTTTAGATCAGAATTGGATAACGCCAAAAACAGACCACGGAAACTCTTCGAGATTTTAAAACAACAATCCAATAAGTTGGCCAAATCTGCCCAAGAAGTAACTAAAACTCAACTGAGCTGCGAGGAATTCTCAACATTCTTCGCGGACAAGGCCAACATGCTAGAAAGAGAACTCAAGATGGCAGCTGACAGCCTATCCAGCCAACTATCATCACAGAACGATGCTCTCATGAAAAACGATCAGGCCTTGACGAAAAATAAAGCACAATGGTCGACCTTTAAGCTATATGACCAGAATACCATTGTCAAAACACTCTCGGATATCAAACCTAACAACCACTACAATGATCCCCTCCCTCTAAATGCCTAAAAAGAATCAACCATGTTGTCATACCAATATGGACAAAAATAATCAATGCCTCACTATCTCAAGGGGTACTACCGGAGTGCCTAAAAACAGGTCAAGTCCTCCCTATCATCAAAAAACCTACAGCGGATTCGACAGACCCTAACAACTTTCGCCCAGTAACCAATATTCCATTACTTGCCAAACTAATTGAAAAATGTGTGCAAAATCAACTGAGCAATCACATCACTAACTTCGATCTACTGGACAATTGCCAATCTGGTTTCAGACCAGGCCACAGTACGGAGACAGCAATACTACATATAGTGGATGATGCGCTACAGGCCCTGGATCACAATCAAACCTGTCTACTACGTTCTTCTAGACCTGTCTTCTGCATTTGACACGGTAAATCATGAAAAATTAATAGCCCGGCTCGAAGACAGGATGGGATTATCTGGAAATGTTCTGAAATGGTTTAAATCCTTCCTTCAGAACAGAACACAAAGACTCCTGGTCAACCAGAAGCTATCCCAATCATGCCCTAATTTGATTGGAGTTCCGCAAGGATCAACATTATCTCCATCACTATTCAATCTATATGTCGAACCCCTTACAGAAATCCTCCGAAAAGCAAACATATCATATCACATGTATGCTGATGACACTCAGATCTACATAAAGATTGCGTCGCTGGAAGAGATCAAGACAATGAATGAGGCCCTAAAAATGACATTACAATGGCTAACTAGCAATCACCTGAAATTAAATGCACATAAAACGGAATTCCTACTAATATCACCACCAAAGAACCCCGAAAATGTGAAGGAATGGACTAAACTGATCACAGCGCTAGACTGCACCCCTACCCTAGTTGACTCGACCAAATCACTAGGGATCACGCTTGATAAGAACCTAGACATGAAAGCACACATCAAATCAATGGCAAAAAGTGCACGGTTTCACCTGAACTATATTAGAAAAATGAAACCACTCATTACTACGGCGGACCTCAAACTGGCAGTTCAGTCCTTAGTGATATCAAGGATTGAATATGGATGTACAACACTAACAGGTCTACCAAAAATCTCCACAGCACCACTAAAAGCCTGTCTCAATGCGGCCGCAAGACTCATTACTGGTTCTAGAAAATACGACCACATTTCCCCACACCTGAAAGCACTAAACTGGCTAACATACGAAGCCAGAATTCAACTTAAACTGGCATGTATTACCCACAAAGCGCTCCACTACAAAACACCAATGTACCTAGCCCAGAAAATTGAAATATCAGGGGGTAGCAGACCTTCCAGGAGTGCCGGAGACCTGCTGCTGAAACCGCCCATCTTTCAGAAGAAGAAAACGTATGACAGAGCATTCTCCGGAGCGGCCCCCAGAATCTGGAATTCACTCCCTCCAAACATTAGAAAAATTCCAAACACGGCAACGTTCAAGAGGGAAACGAAGATCTTCCAAATGAGCAAGTTCCTTCCCTAGAAAGGACGGATCATCATCTGCATCATGGCAAATAGACAGACATAACACAGCCCTGAAATATAGGGATGCATCCTGCACAAAGACCACAAAAGACACCAAAACTATCCAAAAACAAATGTAAAGATAAGACCCATCAATTAACTGCAAAGGCTTCTTAGACTGTACAGTTCTACACGTAATGGATCCTTGTAATAGTGATGTTAATCATACGGAAGTTACACATCGGAACCACTGGTATACCTTTGACTTATCAAGTAGATCTTAAACGTGGTTTGTTGATAATGTTTTAAGAAAGACGTGTACAGGAATTCATATGTATACTAATGCTGCTATACCTAATGTATTCTATATTGTATTTACCTCATGTAACTGTAAAGCACTCTGATACCCTTGGGTCACGTTCGCGCTATATAAAACTTTATAAATAAATAAAAAATAAAAAAAATATTAGCAAATAGATTGCAGCCACTGATTCCGCTGATAGCCCGCCCGGGCCAATCGGGATTCATTCCCGGAAGGTCTACTGCCCATAATCTTCGCCTATTCTTCGCCGTCCTACACTACCTGGACCCACACACACAGGCATTGGCGGCATTGCTCGACGCCACCAAGGCCTTTGACTCTCTGGAATGGTCTTACTTATTTGCCATCATGGGCAGGATGGGGCTAAGCCCCACATTCATCAAACAAATTCAAGTATTATATACTGAACCAACGGCCAGACTTCGCTTAAATGGGAAGATTTCTTCCCCTTTCCGGATCACGCGGGGTACACGGCAGGGATGCCCCCTTTTGCCACTGCTTTTCATCATTGCCATGGAGCCATTGGTTGCCAGGATCAGGCAACACCACGTAGCCAGGGAGCTGGTATTCTCCTCGAGAGGCTTAATTATCTCACTCTACGCTGATGATATTACCTTATACATAAACAACCTGAGAGAAACTTACATCCTATACTCCGTGAGATCCTGAAATTTGGGGGGCGATCGGGGGTCCATATTAATTAGGCTAAATCTGTCTTATTCCCGCTCACGGATGAAACTGTACCATTTACTACAGAATATCCTCTCAAATGGGCAGATGGTCTGGTACGCTATTTGGGGATTTGGCTGAGCCGGAGTATGCAGGAGCTATGGAGGATGAATTATGGACAAGCTGTAGCGTGGCTAGAGGGTAAAATAGGAATCTGGTCGAAACTTCCACTCTCCCTTGCTGGCAAGATAGCGATAGCAAAAATGATAATATTACCTAAGTTCTTATACATGTTTATCAATCTCCCTCTTCCCCTCACACAATCTTTCTTTAAAAAAATGCGCCCCCTCATGATTTCGCTAGTCTGGGCTGGGAAACAAGCCCGGGTATCATGGGAATTACTCACTCTCCCGCTGGCTCAGGGTGGACTAGGCGCCCGAGATATCACGCTATATGCCTTCTGTGCTCAAGCTCAATTTGTACACTATTGGCTGCACACTACCCGTTTCAACCTCACATAGCGGTAGAGACAGACCGAGCAGCGCCCACTCCCCTCTCCATGGCCCTATATCAGCCATATAGACGTCCAATAAATGAAATAAACACGATAGAAACAATGCGCTGGGCATGAAAAGGATTGTGCAACAGAGCACAACTGGAGCTATTATATGCTCCCTCAATGCCCTTGGCATATAATCCTCAAATTCCCATATTGGGGGACAGCGGCACAGTGGAGCTATTGCGACAGTTAGGCGCAAATACATTTGCTGACCTATACCCAGATGACAACTTCCGTGCCCCACCCACTCTACCGGAGGGAACTGCTGTACGGTTCTCTGAGCTATTTATGTACCACCAAATTAGAGCATCATGTCGCCAGCTGCACAGCACCTTTCCCAACCCTCCACCCGCATTACAAGCTCTCGAACATATAATAACGGGATCATCATCACAGAAGCTCATTACGAGACTCTATAACAAAATGCAGAGCTCGGCACCGGTTGTCACGCCGAAAGCATTACATGATTGGAACACCAAGCTACACCCGCAGCTCACTAATGAACAATGGGCATTCTGTTGTGGGCAGTTGCAGATGTTATCTCCCAATTATAAACTGCGTCTAATCCACTTTAAATTTTTGCATCGGTTTTATAGGACACCTACCCAGCTTCAGTGCATGGGTCTCCGGCCGGATGAGAGTTGTTGGAGATGCAGCGCTGCCTTGGCCAAATACTGGACTGATATCTTTATAAAGATAAACACAATTTTAGAGACTCACTTTACACCAACCCCCATGGTGGGGATACTGGGATATGTAAAGGATATACCGGTAGAGGTTCGGAAAATACACGCTATGCTGCTGCTATTAGCCAAACGCAGGGTGGTCATAAACTGGGGAGATAAACGCGCATCCTCCATTAAGGTCTGGATACAGGATATCATTTTTTGTCAAAACCAGCTATCCACCTACTTAGGAACTAATGCCAGTACAATCTAGGCCTAAGGACATCTGGGGGCCAGTCTGTGCATGGCTACATACTCTTCAGCCAGACAACACTAACCCCCAAGCAGTGAGGTGGCCAACGCAGTAGACGGGACACCCGCAGCGGAATAATTTGCTCTCCACTACACATCAGATAAGCCCGGAGAGACAGGCAGGTCAGTTGGGTATGTTGTGCAATATTTCAGCTAATACACTGTCTTGTTGAGTATAGTTTAACCTGATCAAAATGGGCCACGGCCTGAAAAGCATGGAGGGTTATAAGACTGTACCTCTGTTAGGTATCTGTACTGGTGTGGTCGCCGCTCACTAGATGACAACATCAAAAGAATGTAACGGCTTCTACATACAAAAACAAATTGCTTTGCACACTGTCACAATGCTGTGTATTGGACCTATGGCAATACCAAACTGCTGTTCTGACCTGTTTTGTTTTGTTGCAACTGTTGTTATTCATTGTGACCGATATCTATACGTTTATAACTCAACTTTATACCTAAGTATGTGAGTATATGTACACTGCTGAAATGCCAATAAATAAAAATTAAAAAAAAATAATAGGGAAGGCATCACAACTTCACAAGGGAGATCTCACTCCCACCCCAGTGAGATCCAACTGTAGACATAATCAGAAGGATTATCCATTGAAGGCAACTAAATGGAAATAAAAACACTGATTTAGTGGGTTATAAATTATATCATAGTGGGGTTGTCCTATTTAATCCTATAAAGGGTGCAATTGTTCTACATGTAACTCAGACATATCTGTCAGGCAGGATTAGATAACGTTGTTCAAAACAAGATGGCAACAGTAACCACCCTGAATATTCTGCTGAGCTCAGAGGAGTCATCCATATCCATTCTGGTTTACTGGCAATCAAAGGCATCTATTGTGTAGCTCCTGGTAGGAATTACACACCTCATTAAGGTCAAACACTTCATTGACCGCTTGTGGGGAACTAATGTAGATTTGCCTCCAGGGAGTTCTGGCAGGAAAAAAGTAATTTTCTAATAGCTACATTTCCTAAACATTTATTAAATATTTAACTTCACAAATTAAATTGGGCGTTTCATAAATATTTAAAAAGTTGTTTTCAAGCTTAAGATAGCAGAATTAAAATTTTAATCTATATTCTAGGGCTTCCACAGAGTTTTTAGGGAGTTGTCACTGCAGGGACATGGTAATATTACACTTCTGCATGAGCCATTTCTAAACACCATGCACCCTACCTTGTGAAATACAAGCCCACATATTGGTGACATTAATATTTAAAACAAACATTTTCTACTGTGTCAAAAGGGTTATTTTGATAGGTCTGGCTGCCGGTTTGAACTTAAACAGTCAGGCTACATTGGTAGACCTGAACCCTGATGGATTGCACAATAACTGCTCTAATCCACATGTGAATTTTAAATTTCCATGTGTGTAGTTTCTACACCATATACTATGGCTTTCTAGGATAGTTAATACGCAAATCAAGAATGATGGAATTTTTACATTTTTTAGGGATAGTAGCACATATGCTGGGAACAGGACAGCAGGGCCCTAGAATGTGAGGTGCAAAAACAAGCAAAACAAAAGTCAGGAAACCAAATGGGGGTGATCAAGCAAAAAGGGTAATTTTCTCACACAAGCCCTTGCTAGGTAAAAGGTTAGGAGAACAACAAGTTTCCTTTGCAGTTCTCTTTGTTTTAATGTAGAAAAGCTCTCTGCATTGGTGGGGTCTGTTTCATCCTCACATACAAGTGCCAAGCTGACTCACTGTGGAGAGTTGGACACCTCAATAGTTTTGGGCTTACCTCCATTTCTGAATTTGATGGTACTGCCACTCTGTCAATATCAGCCCCAATCACTACCCTTGTTAATGGGGAACCCTTCTCATATTTAGACCAAACCTGGTGTTACATTAAACCTTTGAGGTGGTCTTCCACCAAACTTTTTTCCTTCACTGCTCCTATTTTCTGAATTTGTTTTTGTTGGCAGCAGAACTCTGTGTACTTTACCACTGCTCGCCAGTGATAAGTGCTTGTGCTCACTCCTTAAACATGGTCAAATTGGCCAACGCCTGATTGGCACATTTAATTTACTTGCAAGTTGCTAGTAAAGTGGTATTGCTTGTACCCAGGCCTGTAAATTAAATGCAGCTAGTGGGCCTGCAGCACACATTGTGCCACCTACTAAAGTTGCACTAGAAAACATGTCTCTCTATTGCAATCTGTAGTGCAGTTATAAACTGGCAATTCAACCTGGCAAAATAAACCTATTACCAGGCCTCAACCTTCCTTTCAATACATATAAGTCACCTCTAAATTAGGTCATGTAGGCCAATATAGCAGGGTGCATTGTTTTTAAACAGTAGGGCATGTGGGTTTAGGTGTTGTAGGTCCTGGAATGGAAAAATGCATTCCCCACTACAGTAAGGCCTATCTCTCTCAAATCCTTGGCAACAGATAGTAGGTTGGGCTGACTCCTGGCTCTCCCCCAACCAGTGTGGATCTAAGTGCTCAGGTAACTATGCCCACTTTTTCAGTAGGTAGTTCCAGTTTGCCTTACTGCAAACAGACCCAAAGTGCCATTGTTATAAGGTTCCTGTTAGAAATGGGAGTCTCTAGTTGGCAGAGGTAGGTACCTTTGTCCAAATAGGGACCCTTGCTTCTAGTCAGGGTAAGAGGGATACACTTCTAAAATAACCCCTGCTCACCCCCTTGGTAGCTTGGCATGAGCAGACAGGCTTATCTCAGAGGCAGTGTTTGAAGCATTTGTGAACACATACAGTAATACAGTGAAAACACTACAAATGCACACCACACCAGTTTAGAAAAATAGTAAATCTTTATCTAAACCAACAAGACCAAGAACGACAAAAATCCAACATACAATACTCTTGAAATTAGTTACTGTGTGACCGCATCGCACAGTAACTGTGCAAAATACCCTTTAAAATGCAGGAAAATCAATAAAACACAGTTCCTCTGACTCTGTAGCTCCTCCTGGGGATACTGAATACGACAGAGTCTAACAATTCTAGCCGATCGAGTCGATACGGGCCAGCTAAAGCGTCGACAGACTCGGACACAGTACCTTTCTCGTTGCGACCAACACGTCGTTGCGAGTCAGTCGGGGCAAACGTCGCGGTCGCGTTGTGAAACGGAGCGTTGCGGCGGACAATGTCCTCATGATTCAGTGCAGGCAGCAGCTCATTGACGGAGTCTGTGAGACTAGGGCTTGCATTGAAAGGTGAGCCGATGCTCGCTGCGGTGCTGGCAGGTCACGGTGCGGCGACTGAGCCGGTCGATGTTCGGGTCGGGCAGCGACGAAGTCAGTGACGTCCTTCAGTGTGTAGCAAAGCGTTTGGGAGTGTGGTGCACACAGGATGCGGTGCAAGCAGCGGCTCGTTGATGGAGTCGGTGAGACCAGGGTTGCATTGCGAAGTGAGGCGTTGCTCTCGGCGGTGCTTTCAGGACACGGAATCCTGCGACGGACTCGATGACAGAGTCGGTTACCCTTTTTCTTCTGCGTAGACGATCAGAGACGGTGCCCACAAATACGGTGAGGTCCTTGCTGTTCCTGAGACCTCTAGAACAGGGGACAAGCTCAGCTCAAGCCCTTAGAGATCTTTTCTTCAAACAGGGGACAAAGCAAGCAGCAAACTCCTTTTCTCCTTTCCTTGGCAGCAAGTAGCCACTGCAGGCCAACCCCAGACAGCAATCAGCACAGGGGCAGTATTCCTCCTCAGCTTCTCCAGCTCTTCTCCTTGGCAAAGGTTCTTCTTGATTTACCAGAAGTGATCTAAAAGTCTGGGGTCTGGGTCCCAATATTTATATCCCAAAATCCTTTGTTCTCTGGTGGCAGAGAAGCCCTGTGCTTGGTCAAAACCGGTTCTGTCCTCTCTGGTGCAGCTTCCTGGCAGGAGATGGAGACAGCATGGTTCTTGGCAGACCAGGCCCATTCAGGTGAAAGGAAATCTCCTCCCCCTACTCTAAATGCAGCCCAGGTCTATTCAGCCCAACCCTGACTCATCAGGCTCTCTGGAGCCACTGCTCCTCCCCAGCCCCTGTCATCCAAAAGCCAGACATGCAATACACAAACCAGGCAGAGGCATACTGGATGGCTAAGCAAGAAAATACCTACTTTCTGAAAATTGGTATTTTCAAACTCAGAATGTAAAAATCACCCTCACTAAAAGATGCATTTTAACATTCTGAGTTCAGGCACACTAAATTTTATTTTCCTAGCTTGTTCCCAGGGGCAGTCATGTTTATAAGATGTTATAAACAAACTCCCCATTCTTTCCTATGGGAACAGGTAGCCTTGCAATAGTGAAAAACGAAATTGGCAGTACTTCACTATCAGGGCATGCCACACACACCAGGGCATGTCCTACCTTTCACATACAATGCACCCTGCCCACAGGTGTACCTTGGACCCCCAAGCACTCTCAACCATCAGCCCCCTGGTTTCCGTAGAATTGAGGAAGCAAAAACATGCCTGCAAGCGTTTAGAGCGCGCTTGGAGAAGAGGCTATAGTAATGCTGACAAAGAGTCCTACAGGCAGAGCCTTACCTACTATTTAATACAAAAAGAACGTTTTTCACAGAGCAAATTATACAGGCGAAATCCTCATCCAAAGAACTTTTTAAAACAGTAACTAAACTGACCACCCCTGATATCCCTAAAAATCTGACTAGTCCTGAACTATGTGAGGAAATAGCCACCTTCTTTCTGCAGAAGGTGGAAGTCATCTTTTCTTCATTTAAGCTCTCCCAGACAGTGGAGACAGGTGTCTTAGCCGTTCAGGCAAACAATGCAAGCAAATCACGGACTACTCTAGACTGATTCTCACCACTGGAGGTGCAGGATTCTATCAATCTCCTGGCCTCCATCAGATCGGGATCACCATATGACCGGTGCCCAGTGTCCGTGATTAAACAAGTTCCAGAGCTTATTGGCGTGGCACTCACCCCATTATTTAACGCCAAGAGATGAAAAATTGCGTCCATTCTTCCGCTGCTTAAAAAACAAAATCTTGATCCTAAGGACCCCAATAATTACCGACCAATCTCCTGTCTCCCCTTACCGGCAAAAATGTTTAAAAAAGTCATGAATATTCAACTCAGCACGTTCCTCCAAGCAAATAACATATTAGATCCTACTCAATATGGTTTCAGGACAGAGCAGTACAGAGCTGGCCTTGATAAAATCCACAGAGGAAGTAAGAGAGGCTCTGGACCAAGGAGGCAACGCAGCACTAATTATATTGGAACTCTCGGCGGCCTTCGATACGGTCCATCATGATGTTTTGATGAGCCGTTTATCAGAAGGCGGGGTACAAGGTAAAGCTTGGAACCTCCTGAAATCTTTCCTCACAAAAAGAATTCAAACTGTGGACTTAGATAAAGTGTGCTCGAAACCTTTTTCCCTTCCGTGTGGAGTACCACAGGGCTCGTCCCTTAGTCCCACACTTTTTAATGTCTATATGACACCACTGGCGGCCATGATAAGATCCTTTGGGTTTCAGCTGACATCATACGCAGATGACACGCAAATAGTTATGTCACTTCGCCCTGGACAAGAGGCTGAGAAAGGAAAAAGATTTCACGACTGCATGAAAGCGATCAGGTTGTGGATGACTATGAACTGTTTGAAGCTTAATTCAAGCAAAACGGAGGTCAATATTTTTGGCAATAATGTCAACTTCTGGATGCCAGACTGGTGGCCAGAAGAATTGGGGACTCGCCCTGAACCAACTAAGAAAGCAAAAAACCTGGGGGTCATAGTTGACAACAAACTTACCTTCGGGGACCAGGTAAATGCAGTTGTCTCAGCTAGCTTTCATCTTCTCAGAATGATAAGGAAAATAATGTAATTTCTACCGGCAGATAGCCACTGGACAGTGATCACATCACTGATCCTGTCACGGGTGGACTACTGTAATAGTCTATATCTAAATATCCAAAGGAAGCACCTAAACAGGCTCCAACTCGTGCAAAATGCAGCAGCCAGATTGCTGACTGGGACACCGAAGTTTGTCTCTGTTAAAAAAGAAATAAAATGGTTACATTGGCTCCCAGTCAAACAACTGATTTTAAGGCCCTCCAAGGAGTTGGCCCCGACCATCTGAAACAGCGTTTTCAATGGTACGTTTCCAAAAAGCCCTCCGCTCCATGGGAGTAAAATGAGTGATCATACCCCCAGTGAAAAAGCTAACTGGGGTGGCAGAAGCTTCATCACATGTGCCGCAAGGGCCTGGAATGAGCTTCCATTCCATCTCAGGAACACCACCGAGCTCATGACATTCAGGAAAGGACTGAAAACCTGGCTTTTCACCTTATAGGTCATCACTCACCTCAGCAATCGATAGGCAGTGATCAGCGCCAGGACACCCTTGGGTAACCGTCGCGCTTAAGAAATTAAATTAACATAACACAACATAACTTTGGCACTGAACCGCAGAGGCAAAGTGCCCAAAGCATCTAGACCAGCAAAACAAAGTCCAACACACAGCAAAAACACAGGAGGCAAAGGCCAAAACACCCTTGCCAATGATGCCAGGTCTAACACGTGTCCCCGCCAGCTGAAATGTGGGGAGAACTACCCACCCTCTTGGGAGTTCTCTTCACTAAGGTGGAAAAATCTGGACAGACCATCAGCATTGGCGTGTTCTGTACCAGGGCAGTGTTCCACCGTGAAGTCCATCCCCTGATCCCCTGTAGGGAAATGGACCACCTCATCAACTTTGGGTTCTCACCCCTCATCTGCATCAACCATCTGAGGGGCCTGTGGTCTGTCTGAACCCGGAAGTGAGTCCCAAACAAGTAGGGCCTCAGCTTCTTCAGTGCCCAGACCACAGCAAATGCCTCAGGCTCAATCGTACTACACCTTTGTTCCTGTGGAAGTAACCTCTTACTAATGAAGGCTACAGGTTGGTCTAGGCCCTCCTCATTTAGCTGTGAGAGCACAACTCCCACACCAATGCTCTGAAGCATCTGTCTGCACAATGAATTCCCTTGAGAAGTTGGGCACCTGATGCACGGGCGCCGTGCACATGGCAGATTTCAGGGCATCAAAAGCCTTCTGGCAGGCGTCAGTCCAGTTCACCTTCCTGGGCTGCTTCCTGGAAGTCAGCTCTGTCAAGGGGACAACAATGGTGCCATGCCCCTTGACAAATCTCTTGTAATACCCTGTGAGTCCTAGGAAGGCTCTCACCTCTGTCTGGGTCTCGGGGGGTTCCCAAGCCAGAATGGTATCAATCTTGGGTTGTAGTGGTGCCACCTGGCCGCTACCCACCTGGTGTCCCGAGTACACCACAGAACCCTGCCCGATCTGGCACTTACTCACCTTGATCATGAGGCCTGCCCTCTGCAGAGCCTTCAACACTTCCCAGAGGTGGTGCAGATGTTCCTCCCAAGTGGCACTGAACACTGCAATGTTTTCCAGGTAGGCGGCACTGAAATCCTCCAGCCCAGCCAACACCTCGTTGACCAACCTCTGAAAGGTAGCAGGGGCATTCTTCAACCCAAAGGGCATCACCCGGATTTGGTAGTGCCCCTCTGGTGTGGAGAATGCTGACCTCTCCTTTGCCCCATCAGTTAAGGCAATCTGCCAGTACCCAGACGTTAAGTCAAACATGCTGAGGTACCGGGCAGCTCCCAACTGATCTATGAGCTCGGCAGCTCTGGGGATGGGGTGCGCATTAATTGGTGACTGAATTGAGGCCTAGGTAGTACACACAGAACCAGAGTTCTGGCATGGCACCGGGTACAGCAGCCTTTGGGACCAAGCCTACTGGGCTGGCCCAAGGGCTGTTTGAGGGCTCAATCATTCCTAGTGCTAACATCCTGGAGACTTCCTCCTTGATTCAAGCCTTGACCCTGTCAGTCACTCTGTAAATGTTATGTTTCACAGGAAGACTGTCCCCAGTGTCAACATCATGGACACACCACTGAGTGACACCAGGGGTCAGGGATAACAGAGCGGCAAACTGTCCCAACAGTTGGCGGCAGTCGCTCTGCTGTTCAGGAGTCAGGGCGGGGGAGAGTGTTACACCGTCCACTGACCCATCGTGTTCCTTTGCAGACAGGATGTCAGGAAGAGGCTCAGTCTCCTCCTCCATTCCAGCATCTGTTGCTAGGAGCATGCCCACTTCGGACCTCTCCAGGTGGGGCTTAAGGCGGTTCACATGCAGGACCCACAAAGGGTTCCTTGGAGACTGCAAGTCCACCAAGTAGGTGACGTTACTCTTGCACTCCACCACCTCAAATGGTCCGGTCCACTTATCCTGGAGCGCACAAGGCTCCACTGGGGCCATGACCCATACTTTCTGTCCAGGCTGAAACTCGATCAGAGTGGCATTCTGATCATACCAACATTTCATCTCCTCCTGGCTGGCTTCCAGATTCACCTGAGCGAGGTTGCCTGAAGCGCTTAGTCTGGTTTCTGAAGGCCAGCATGTAGCTATATACATCCTGGGGAGGTTTACTGGGAGCTTTTTCCTGGCCTTCCTTCACCAGACTTAGAGGTCCTCTCACAGGGTGGCCATACAGGAGCTCAAAGGGACTGAACCCTAAGGACTTCTGCGGTACCTCCCTGTAAGCAAACAAAAGGCATGGTAAGAGGACGTCCCACTTATGCCTCATGGGCTCACCAAGACCCATAATCATGCCCTTCACGGTCCGGTTGAATCTTTCAACCAGCCCATTACCTTGGGGGTGGTAAGGAGTGGTGAACTTGTAGGTAACACCACACTCCTGCCACAGGGACTTCATATACTTAGATATGAAGTTGGTACCACTGTCGGACACCACCTCTCTGGGGAACCCCACATGGGAGAAAATCCCCATCAACGCACGACTCACCACGGGGGCCGTCACAGTCTGGAAAGGGATGCCTTCCGGGGACCAGTGCTCCGTCCATCATCTCCTTGTGTTTGCTTTGTTCGCCCTAAGTTGGCAGGGTATGCCTGGACGTGGGTCCCTTGCTCACTTTGCCACTGTATTCAAGCTAGCCTGGCTGATGAAGTGTAATACCCATAAACCAGTCCCAGGATGCTTGTTTCCGGTCCAGGGAGGACCTGGCTTGGCAGTTTGGGCTGTACTGTTCCCATGAGGCACAGGGTCAAGACTGATTTGCATATAGCTGGGTCCAAACTGGGGTGGCGTAGTGAGCAGAAGAACGATGGATTTAACCCAGATCTCTTGACTGGGGGTGAATGTATGATTTATTCAGCATTCCGTCCATCATTTGTTTGCGTATCACTTTTTGCCCTAAGTGGGATGGGTATGCCCAGACGTGGGTCCTTTGCTCACTTTGCCACTGTATTCAAGCTAGCCTGGCTGATGAAGGGTAATACCCAGAAACCGGTCCCAGGATGCTTGTTTCCGGTCCAGGGATGACCTGGCTTGGCAGTTCGGGCTGGACTGTTCCCATGAGGCACAGGGTCAAGACTGATTTGCATATAGCTGGGTCCAAACTGGGGTGGCGTAGTGAGCAGAAGAACAATGGATTTAACCCAGATCTTTTGACTGGGGGTGAATGTATGATTTATTCAGCATTCCGTACATCATTTGTTTGCGTATCACTTCCGGGTACCGGGTGGCATGGTCCACCAAGACCAGGATGAACCTGTTGCCCATGACTGTCTTGTGATCCAGAGGCCCCACAATGTCAATGCCCACCCTCTCAAAGGGGGTGCTGACCACAGGGAAAAGTTAGAGAGGAGCCTTACACTTCCTCTCACTCTTACCACTTGCCTGGCAAGTCTGGCAAGACCTACAATGAGTATCAGAACTCTTACGCATTTGGGGCCAGTAAAAGTGGGTGACAAGCCTTTCAAAGGTCTTGTCCTGCCCCAAATGTCCTGCCTGAGGCACATAATGAGCCAGACCCAGTAGGAAGGCTCTGAAGCGCTGGGGTACCACCAGCACACGGGCTGACCCAGGCTCAGCAAACTTAGGCTCGCTATACAAGAGACTGTTCTCCCAGTAAATCCAATGTGATCCAGACTGATCACCTGTTGCCTGGTTTGGAGCCTGCTGCCACAAACCAACAAGAGAAGGGCACTTCTGCTGCTCCTGGTAGAATTCCTTCCTGCAGGGGCCTCCTTCCTGCTGCCAATGGGTCAGCTCAGGCAGGTCCCCCAGTTCGGCCACTTGTTCCCCTGTAGGCTCCAGGGCATCCCCCTCAATGTTTGCCTCCTCCGGGACCGTGGGAACTTCGGGGGCTGGTTTCCCACACCCCCTGCCTCTTCTCTTTATGGCAGGCACCTGGGCCACTCTTTCAGGCGCCAGGTCCTCTTGAATGGCCTTACCAGCTGTCATTGACCGAGTGGTCACACATGCCCACTCAGGCAGACCCAACATCTCTAAATGAGAGCTCCGCTCCACCTTCGCCCAAGGGGAGCTCTCCAAATCATTGCCTAACAGACAGTCAACAGGCATTGCTGGCCTCACAGCTACTTTCAAGGTACCTGACACCCCCCCACTCAAAGGGAACCTGTGCCACTTTGCAGAGGCACTCTGAATTGTCAGCGGCAACTACTGGGTAGAATGCGTTGGGGACCACCTGCTCTTCAGACACCAGCCGACAACTGACAGCTGTCACACTGGCTCCGGTGTCTCCCAGAGCCTCCACACTATGGCCATTGATGGTCACTGTTAGAAATGGGATTTCTGGTTGGCTAAGGCTTGCGCCAAAGCCAGGCAGAAACCACCACTCTAGTCAGGGCAAGGGAGTTACACGCTGAAGATAACCCCTGCTCACCCCCTTGGTAGCTTGGCACGAGCAGTCAGGCTTATCCCAGAGGCAATGTGTAAAGCGTTTGCGCAACACACACACAGCAGCAACATACTAGGCACACCACAAAAGGAACTCCACACAAGGTTATATATAAAAATAGCCTTTGTATTATCATAAACACATTAGAATAGTAATCACACAATATACACTGTGCCAACTGGCACTAGGCAATATTTACAGGGGATTATATACACATGACAGGGCCAAATGGGCCACTGTCAACTCAGAACCATCACAAGCACAAATAATAAATGGAGAACACAACCAGTAACTACTGGCAAACACTGTACTCAGCATTATATCCTGCAACATAAATCATAGTATGCAATCAGCATCATATCAGGCGTAAAATACATTATGCGCCAACCTCATAAGCCTAAACATATTAGACCCTAACCTCCTAATCATAAATCACATTAGAGGCATAAATCACAGTAGAGAATAACCTCACAAGCATAAACCACAGTATACAAATAACCTCATAACATAAACCACATTAGAAGCATAATTCACATTGGGATTGCGCGCGCATCGCGACCTAAGATGGCCGCTAGAGCTCCGCTTCGCGCCGGACCTTTACCGCGAATTTAAAGCGGTTCTACACCTCGTTTCAGAGAAAGGATGACAGAATTTTAAATCGGAGGATGGGCGCTTTCAGACCATATGCTTTTTCATGGAGGCTGAAAAATTTCTGGACTGATTTTATACAGGTGACTCTTTCCTATTGGAGATGACCACCATTTTGTATGGCCTTTTCTCTCGTCTTTCTTCCTCACACATTAATATATATTGACTTTATTGGCAGTTTCTTCTTTTTATCTGGATGATTACTACGCAGTATAGTTATTTTCTTTCCCTGAAGCTTGCTTTTGAGGGGGAACTCTTTTGAGATACTGTGAATTTTCTTCTACGCATCACCCTGGTTTCTCCTCATTATTTTTACCACGCTTCATGGGTAGAAGTAGGCGCCTACTCCATCCTAACAAAGCAGTAGAGGTGCGTCTTTCTACTCCTGCCACCAGGGGTGCAAGCGTTCCAACCTCCAACAAATTCTCCTGTTTATCAGATCTTTCGTCACGGGAGAACTGTTCCTCCCTCACAGAAAATACTATCACCATGGCATCCAAATTATCATTACCCTCAACTACCAATAAGAGACCCAAGCAGGACTCTCCATCTCCACCCAAGTCTTCCTCTCCGGTCTCTTTAGACATGGTATGGGAGGAGTTGCGCTCCCTTCGCCCATTTATTGAAGAAACAAATTCCAGGCTGCAATCGTTGGATGACAAGTGGTCTTCTATGGAGTCCCGTATCACTGTGGTGGAACAACACCTTGATGACGTGCAGGCCTCAACTTCAAAGGTTTCCTTGTTGGAGAAGGAAGTTTCACAACTAAAGAAGGTTACCGAAGATTTGGAGAACAGAAATAGACGCAATAACCTACGCGTTTATGGCCTTCCTGAAGGCCTTGAGGGTGACGATCCTGTCACATACTTTGCATCTTTTCTACCACAGTTTTTAGAGCTCCCACCTACGACTAAATTGAACATTCAGCGTGCTCATAGGCTGGGCCCTCGTCTCTCATCGACATCTGCTCCTTCAAATCCTCGTGGGGTTATAATACTGTTTTTGCAGTTCACTGACCTTCTGTTGGTACTTAATGCTGCCAAAGCCAAAAAGAACCTCTCATGGCTAGGTACCAAAGTATTTATCTCCCAGGATGTCTCTACATTGACTGCCAAACGCCGTAAGGAATTTTGGATCTTCGTCCTGCTCTTCGCTCCTTGGGTGCACGATATGGCCTATTCCACCCTTGCTTATTTAAGGTTACCTATCTCAATAAGACTTCTACCTTTGAAGACCCTGCTGACCTTCGCAGATTTATCCAGTCATGTTCTGCTACGTCGATGGAAACTGCTCCTTGCTCCTCTGGAACTTGAGTTCTGTTTTCCCTTTAGGGTCCTAATATATTGCAGTTATTGCTCTAACCTCCTTTCTTTTACAGGTCACCGTAATCTCTTCAGACTATATATATCTTTCTCTGCTTCATGTTTCATTCTATGCTTCCCTTCTTCCCTCTCCTCTCTTTCATCTTTTCTATTTATATATCAGTCTCTCATTCTTCCACCTCGCCTTTCTTCCTTGTTGTATATCATTACTCTTCTTCCCTTCTTATTCTATACCTGATTATGTAACTCTATCACATCATTGTATGGAATTGTTTGTTCTCTTATTTCTCATATATTTCTTTGTCTCCATTTGCAGATATAATTTATTTTGTTAGATGTTATTCTTCCTCTACATGCCCGCTCCCGTTTGTATTTTCTCACATTGATGTCCTGGTGTGTTGTGTTGCTCCCCGTTGGGTGTGCTGTCTCCAATGTCCCTTGCCGCCTTTCGTTTTCTTCTTACCCCTTAAGGTACGTATTACAGTCGTCATTTTATTTTGACATGTACTGTCTTTTCTTCTTTACCTCCCTCTTTCCCCCTTCTTACTTCTCCTTTTTATCTCTACTCTTTGCACTGCTCTTTTCTATTTACCCATTGGGATTTCTATTTTCCTGTTCATCTTCCCTTTTGTCCTTTACTCCAGTGGTTTATCGTTGCATATTTGTATTCTTTATATACTTCAAATGTTGTTACATTCAGAGTTATTTCCTGGAATGTGAAAGGTTTTGTTAATCCAATCAAAAGACAGAGAATTTTATCCCATCTTGCCTCTTATAACCCTGACTTAGTTCTTTTGCAAGAAACCCACCTTACCGAAGCTGAGGCGTTAAAATTGAAGAAGGGATGGGTGGGCTCAGTTTTAGTCTCCCCTACCTCTAACAAGAAAAATGGGGTTGTGATTTTATGCCACAAGAAATTGAACTGTAAAGTTATGTCACAGGAAACGGATTCAGAAGGCAGATGGTTGTTGGCTCAATTGTTAATTAATAATATTTCGTTGACTGTTTTTAATATCTATGGCCCTACCCATCCTGATTGTTCCTTTTGGCCTTTAATTACACAGAAATGTATTCAATTCAGAGATGATCTTTTTATCTTAGGAGGTGATTGCAATCAAGTCATGGATCCTTTTCTTGACCGTCAGTCCCTGGTGCGCTTCACTCCTCATAAAACCCATAAACATTTTCTCGACACTATCTCTCAAACACACCTTGTGGATTCTTGGAGGCTTTCCCATCCCGATGCTCTTGATTTTTCTTTTTTTCTCCTCCTCATAACTCTCTTTCTCGTCTGGACTATATTTTTCTCTCTCAATCTTTATCTCAGAACTTGCTTTCCTCTTCTATCGAACCTATTGTCATCTCTGATCATGCCCCAATTGTAACCGATCTGGATTTACTCCTCCACATCCCAGGTCTTCCCGCTGGCGTTTTAATAACTCCCTCCTTCTTGACCCTCTTTTCTCTTCCACTTTCACTATCTTTACCAACGAATTCTTTGCCCTAAATAAAGACTCCGCTTCCTCACCTCATATTTTATGGGACTCCTTTAAGGCAACCGCAAGAGGTTTTATTATAGATTTTGTTTCAAAAAAGAAGAAACGCTTTCTTCATCAACGTAAGACCACATTGGCACATATTAAAGACCTAGAGCATAAGTTCTATACTTCACCGGCAGACTCGGTCTTACCGGCTCTGGTGCGCGCTAAACTGGCCTTTAATAAATCTACGACTGACAATGCATCTTCAATCCTTCTGCGCACTAGTGCTCGTTACTACGGGGGTAGAAATAAAGCAGGAAAACTTTTGGCAAATTATCTCAAAGCCCGTAAAGAACGTACTTCGATTGATTCCATTTATTCCTCAGATGGCTCTCTCGTCCATAAAGACCAAGACATTCTTACCGAATTTAAAAACTTCTATAAAGACCTTTATACCCCAGAATCTCCTCCTTCTAGTTCTCTTATTCAGTCTTATCTTGACAAACTTCCAACGCCGTCTAATCTTCACCTTAACCTTTCTGACCTTGAGGCCCATCTATCCCTTAATGAACTATCCGCTGCATTATGCACTTTAAAAAAGGGAAAACTCCTGGTCCGGATGGCTTCTCAGTCGAATTTTACTTACACTTTTCTAACCTATTACTTCCTAAACTATTAACCCTGTTTCACTCATTCTACCTCTCCGGCAAGACGGAAGGTACTTTTCAAGAAGCCACTATTTGTCTGATACACAAAGAAGGCCGAGACCCTATGTTCTGTAAAAACTACCGCCCAATTTCCTTGGTTAATGTAGATTATAAGCTCTTTGCCAAAACTCTTGCCTTACGTTTAGATCCGCTTATGCCTCATCTAGTGGGAAAAGAACAATGTGGCTTCGTTAAGGGTAGATTGACATCAGATAACTCCCGACTTTTTCTTAATGTCTTAAACAAAATCCCTTCTCTCTCTACATCTCTGGCGGCCATTTCTGTCGATGCGGAAAAAGCATTTGATAGAGTTGACTGGTCCTTCCTTTTTGCATCCCTAAAATGGCATGGTTTTGGTCCTCACTTTATTTCACTTATTTCTTTATTATACTCAGCTCCCAGAGCCTCTGTATTGGTTAATGGCTGTATCTCTTCCTATTTTCCTCTCCAGCGCGGAGTCCGCCAAGGCTGTCCTCTTTCTCCTCTTCTCTTTGTCTTAGCTCTTGAGCCCTTCTTATCCTCAATACGCAACAATGACTCTATATCTGGCTTCCCTTACGGTGACCAACATCTAAAGCTCTCAGCTTACGCAGATGACATCCTGCTTTTTGTCTCCGTTCCAGAAATCTCTATTCCTTCACTATTACATGAATTTTCTTCCTTCTCTCTTGTCTCTGGTTATAAAATCAATTCAGATAAAACAGAAATTCTCCCCCTTACCAAATTTTGTCTTCCTCAGTCTTTTTCTGCCACTGGATTTGCATGGAACAGCTCCAAAATAAAACGTTTAGGTGTATGGTTCTCAAACTCCATCACCGCTACTGTTATATTGAATATGAAGGCGGTTTTCTCTCGGATTGACAATCTACTTTCCTCTTGGAATCCTTTGTTTCTCTCTTGGTGGGGTCGATTGGATTCCATTAAGATGATGATCTCCCCTATTCTAATTTACTCTCTTTCCATGCTTCCCGTCCATGTTCCAGTCTCCTATTTTAAACGTATAGATTCTCGCCTCTCTAAATTCCTCTGGAACAATAAAAAAGCCAGGATCTCCTTATCCTTTCTTCGTAATACAAAATCTAATGGAGGGGTGAACTTTCCTGACTTTCGCCTTTACCATAAATCATTTTGTCTCCGTCAGGCCTCAAGATGGCTTCTTTCCAACCCCTCTTCTTTCACTCCCCTTTGGCTTACTATTGAGCGTGCTCTATTATTACCATTCACCCTAAGGGAAGTTTTGGCCTTCTCTGCTAAATCTCCTCATATTTCTATGCCTTTATTCAAACATACTTGTACCCTACTAAGACCCTTGACACAACCGGATTGCATTTCAAGAGAATCCTTTTTAGAATCTCCAATTTGGCATAACTCCATTATTACTATTAATAACAGATCCATCTTCTGGAAATCTTGGAGATCAAAGGGCATAATTTGGGTTAAACATCTTTTTGATGGCTCATCTCCGTGCTCTTTCCCCCAATTTCAAGCTTCATTTCATTGTCCTCGCTCCTTCCTACAGAAATTCACCACTCTGATGTCGGTCATTCTTGACACTTTCTATTCTCTCCCCTCTTCTCCTCCTACTTCTACTTTAAGCTCTCTTCATACGATCCTTCTATCCCTACCTAAAGCTTCTCTCATTTATAAATATTATTCAGCTCCTAATCCAGATCGTACTAAAACTAAATTGGAACTTTCATGGGAAGCTGACCTGGGTTGTGAATGGTCTATCATCTTCTGGGACAAACTTTGGTCCCGCTCTCTCAAAATCTCTCGCTCTGCCTCTCTCACTCAATCTATGTTTTTCCTCTATCACAGACTTTATTTTACCCCTATATCTATTGCTAAATTTTCCCATTCCACTGATACTAGCTGCTGGACCTGTGGTGCTTCTACTGCTGATCTTTTACATCTTCTCTTTCTTTGCCCTTCGGTCTCTCTTTTTGGGGAAAAGTTTGGTCCTACATTTCCCATATTTTCACCATTACCACCCCTTATTCTCTCCCTCTTCTTTTCTCCGGTAGTCTATGTGACTCCTTAAATCTTCCCCCATACACACATGGTCTTTTCGACCTTATGCTTGCACTAGCCTTTCAACACATCGCTCTTAACTGGAAAACCCTTACAAAGCTTTCTCTTCAACACTGGTGGAATAGTCTCTGCCACTTCCATCGTCTTGATATTGCTTTCGCCTCCTCCTGCAACCCAAAAACTAATAGAGACCTTTTTTGGCTACCCCTGACTCAATACTTGGATAATCTTGTTTTAGCAGATAATTCTCGTTCCCATTCTGAAAATTTTAAACCTCCTTGAATGTACATTTTCTCTGGTTATTGTTCCTTACCTTTCTCGGTTTATTGTATTTTATTAAGTATACTAATAATACTACTTGCATCCCTATGTAAATATGCATTATTTTATTATTTAATTTTGTAAAGTTGCAAATATCCTCTTCCCCCACCCTCCCCTTCTCCCTTCCCCTCCCTTTCCTTTATTCCCTGAAAAACCAAAAATAGCTTTCTTCTTTGGTTCTTAATTTAGCCACTTTTTTGATATTCTTTCTTCAATATGTTTATTCTGTATTGCTGATCTATGTATTTTTTATAATTCTTTAATAAAGCTTTTAAACACAAAAAGAAGCATAATTCACGGTGCATAAATCACATTCCCTGCGCACCACATAAATCACATTTAGGGCCTGGCGCCCTATCAACCAAACACAGTCCCCCTGGCCAACTGGCCTTCTCAGAGGGCTCAAATGCCCTATGTCCCAAATGTCAGGGCTTGGGCTGCCAATGCAGCAACATCAAAAGGGTGCAATTGCGCTGGGGCAGAGGAGTGTATCTCACTCCTGTCTCATCCAAAATGCCCACAAAGAAATAATAGCCTAAACGTTGTAGCTGCCGCTAATTGCCGTGCAGCTGTGAAGTAAATTAGGCACTGGCACCGACTGTGCCCTGAGAGCCCGACTGGGACTCTATAAAACAAATATGCCAAAACGTTGCAGCTGCCTGCGCTGGTGCGGCGCAGCTGTGCATAAAATAAAGGGGCCCTGGCACTACGGTGCCCTCGGGGCCTCCACTGGGGCTCTCTGAATAACACTGCCCCCATCGTTGCAGCTGCCCTCTAGCAGGTGGGGCAGCTAGAGAAAATAGCCACAAAGAAGGGAAACGGGCACCCCTGGGCCTTCTGGACCCCCACGGGGGCCCTAAAGACAATGTGGCCCACGTTGGAGCGGCCCGCTGTCAGGCGGGGCCGCTCAGTATCACCAAGCCCCGGTAATGTGCCTCGAACGGCACCACAACAATGGCGAAGCCCCCACTAACCGGCTCTTGGGGAAGGATTCTGTGGCGCCGACCGGCTGCCACTCATCAACACTGGGGCTGCTCGGGGACGTCAGATTGGAGCCTGCTACTTCACCCGGGCCCTCTCCTGGGGCTCAGGACTTCTCTCCTCAGACACGCGGGGCTCTCTCATGCTCACGGGAGCCCCGCACAGACTTCCGGCAGCCCGAGGTAGGCCCGCCCACAACCAGGCAAGGCTGCCTGGCTTCCGGGTCGCCGCGCTTGATCGCAGCGGCTCCTGTAAAGATTTCCAAATGCGGGGTGGGCACCCGCGAGGCAAATAAGCGGGGTGGGCACCCGCTCGCTAAAGTAAGATCAGCAAAGCGGGGTGGGCACCCACGAGGCAAATAAAAGCGGGGTGGGCTCCCGCTACCAAAATAATCATATTGCGGGGTGGGCACCCGCTCGAAAGCACCACAATGCGGGGTGGGCACCCGCCGAAAAGCATCAATGCGGGGTGGGCACCCGCTCCCAAGGCATCACGGGGGAATCCCTACGACTGGGATTCCCTCTAAAAAGACAGGCAGCTCAGCGCTGCGCAGCCCACGCTCTCCTCCTTCTTTGGGGAAATACAGCAAAGCGCTCACGAGGCGCTAGGAGCAAGAGTCCTGGATTTAAAAAGAATAAGTCCAAGCAAAAGTTCTTCTAGGTCCATGGGGCATAGCTGGGCCCAGGGAGGCCAGCACACAGGGCCCTCCAGCAGGGAGGTAAGCCCCCATGGCGGTTCCTCCTGGGCCCCAGCAGCAGCAAGCCCCAGCAAGTCAGGAACAGCCCACGAAACTTGGGGTCACAGCCCCTACATTTATACCACACAGTCCATTGTCTGCAGTACAGGGTTTGGGGGAACCAGATGCAACTGGTTCAGGGGGGAATTGGAGCACTCTGTTTACCAGGCTCCTCTTCCCCTTTGTCAGGTGGGGGCTCAGTGATCAGACACACCACAGGGGGCGGAGCCAGCATTGTACAGGCTGGGCACAGATCTATTCAGGGTCAGGGGATTACTCCTCCCACTACTCCCAATGCAGTGTCCCATTCAGCCTAGTGCTGACTCACCCTTCCCCTCCTGGAGCCACACACACCTCCCCGCCCCTGTCACTCAAAAGCCAGACATGCAATTTGTGAGAAGCTGGCCTGGTATATGCCGTCCACTAATTATAGTGGGCACCTTGCACCAGTCCAAACAACCCCTTATTGGAGATAGGTTAAAGACAACCTTTATTGAAAGCTATCCTAGTGGTAGCTATGGAGAGCAGCCTTCAGGCTAAGTCTTGAAGGAATGTAAAGCAGCTTGTTTTACCAGTCTATAATCTCTTGAGTGACCAAATGAAAGAGGACCACACCAGGTATATATAAACAGTAATAGCACAAATACACGTTTGAGCCCTAGGGGCGTACCAAACCATATACCAATAAAGTGGTATAAGAACCACGACTGAGCTAGACACAAGGCCTAGAGCCTGTAGAAGTGCTTGGCCCTCAAGGAACCACCCAAGGTAGTGACACAGGGGACCCACGGGGGACGCGTGCGGTGTGAGAACACAGCCGCGAGCCACCGTTGACTTCTATGGGGAATGTCGCGGTTGGAGTTTTAAAGAAAAAGGACACTTAGAGGAGGACTTGGAGCAAACCCCTTTAGAACTAGGTTGTTCTAGAGTCTATACCCACGGGAGCACCGAAGTACTCGAGTTACCTCACCCAGGGAAGCCGGGTGCATAGGTGTCTTTCGGGGTCGGGTTTCGTCGTCGTTTTCAATGGCGATCTGCTACAAAGTGCTGCTGGCGACCAAGTCGAAAGTGTTCGGGTGGATCCAAAGGTGGATCGAAGATCTGAAGAACCTGAAAGCAGAGGGGACAGAGTCTGGGTCACTAGCCAGTGACCAGGAAGGCGATGAGCAGATGCCCACCGATGTCGGGTGCTTCAGGTAGGTTGACGGTCATCTTGACTCTTCAGCCACGAGGTCCAGGACGCGTCAACGACAACCAGGAGCTGGATTCGAGCTGTCCCATGACGTTTGTCGATTGCTGCGGTGTCGGCGACCAGATTGGACCCAACAAGCCTTGGCAACGGCAAGTCTTGTGGAAATAGAAGAAGGACGGTGGTACAGACCAGCAAGGTCTGAGGGTCTCACCCAGCAAGGGTAAGTCAGGGCACGTCTGGAGCAACCAGGAAAGCCCAAGCAGAAGAAGAGTTGCCTTCGGGAGGGCCCACTAGCCAACGGACTAGCGACCGCGAAGGAGCCTCGAGTGGACGCACTTGGAGCTGGCTTGCAGGACACTCGTGGAGTGGAGGCCAGTGATCTTTGGTGCAGTCGGTGCTGGAGGTGGGGGCTACTTGGAGCCCAAAGTACAACTTCGTGGGAGACCAGGAAGAGGATGCACTTGCAAATGTGCTCGGTGTGCAGGGGTCATGGTTCCACGTTACCCACGACAGCTATGGGCCTCAGCTTTGCTGGGGACTCAGGGCAACCTCGGGAAAGTCTGGAAATCCACCTCTGGTGATGCAAAGACTTCAGTGTCCGGCCGGAGCTTCAGCGATGCAGACCGGACAATTGCTTCTTAGGTGCCTGCCAAGCAGGGGAGTCACTCCTTGACCCCAAGGGAGATTCTTCAGTCCTCTAATCTTCAGGTAGAGCGTCGAAGGTCCAGGATTCAGTGTCAGAGTTTCATCCAGGGTAATATAAAGTCCTAAGGACTGGGGTCCCATACTTATACAAAGTTAGGGGGTTGGACATACTCTGGGGACCCACCTATGGGAGGGTCAGGGAAGAGGGGTGGTTACACCCCTTCCCTTTGTCCAGTTTCATGCCAGAGCAGGGGCAGGTAGCCCCTGCAACTGGTTTGAACTGGCATATGCACAGGGACACCAAATGTGCCCCCAGTGCAGGACTTCAAAGCACCAGAGGGTGCTCCCGCCCAGCCCCAATACACATTATCCTGTCTGGAGAGGTGGTTACACCTCCTTGGGACAGGAAACCTATTGTCCAGGCTTCCCCTGCCGGAGTTTAAGTCAGCAGCAGGAGGCCAGACCCGTGTCTGTGGCAGCGGCATCCATTTTGTGATGCCAGGGCTCTGGAAAGAAGTTACCGGGTGGCCCGGTGTGTACATGTCTCTCCCTCTAGAAGGGTGGAATGCTACCCCCGCCGCCAGAATTGGCGGGGGGGTAGTATTCCAAGATGTTTGACACCAAACACGACATGTTTCTGTGCAGCCATCCCAAAGTTAGCATTTACCACAAGGATATAATGTACTTAAGAGTATATGGTCAGGCTGCACCACAAACAGCATCAGAGGATTGACTCTGAACGCTGCAGAGGGGCCCTGCTCATGCAGGGGCACCCTCTCACATAAAAACCAAGCACTCTGCCTTCAGGATTGTTAAGGCCTGCCATAGGAGTGACTTATAGGTTTATATGTGTGTGCAATTGTAGTGATATAGGTAGCCTATATCACAGTAAGGGGTGCATGCACCACCTTACCCAGGCTGCAGTAGCAGACCTGTGGTGTTATTTTGGCTGGCCTTCCAGGGGTGGCATAATACATGCTTCAGCCCCTGGCAGGCCTCTGGGGTACCTATGCCCTGGGTACATAGTATATCATATACTAGGGACTTATAAGGGCACTCCAGATTCCAATCAAAGATGTACCTAAGGTACATGGAAACCATTTTATAGAGGAAGCAGATAGACTGGGGCCCTGAATAGCAGGATCCTAGTCCAACTAAGTCATAAACCAGCAAAACACCAGGAAAAAAGTGGGGGCAACCATATAGTCAGATTCCACCTTCCAACACAATTCACATCAGGCAGGCAGACACATAGCACACAGAAATGCCAACTTCTAGCAATGTATCTTGGGATTAACTCACTTTTGAAATACCGGATCTTGGGCATTTCATTTACTTACATCTGCAGACTTTGCGCAGGGAGAGTACACTTTACAGAAGCGTACTCGATCGGATGAAATTACCGTTGCCGTTTATCTATCTGATGACAACGAATTAGTTGCTTAGAAGTGAGACATAGAAGAAATTGTTTAATTTGGACGACGTACGCGTCCCAATATTCTGATGCTTCTGGGTCCATTTCCTTACAAATAAATTTTATAAGGATACAGTTTGGTTTTATAATCAACCCTACGTCCTGAAGATGGTCTGACGGTCTTACTGACAACACAGACCGAAACGTCGACTACAACGTCTATTTCTTCATACATTTGTTGATTTTAAGGAATTGTTTACAGTTTTGTCAGTTTGCTTTCCTTTGTTAATCGATTGAATAGATGTATACATAGTTTTTGTGTAGGTTAATTTGTGATACCTCCAAAACTATGCTTGGTTGATTCCATGTATATTTCCCTTGGTCTCAGTTTTGTATATATTAAATATATGTTTTTTTGAAGAAAAGCCAGCCCCGTGTTACTTAATCTAGGGTTTTAAGATATTTATCTGCCCTGTTAGATTTATTTTCCTTAGACTTCAATTTTAGATTAAGTCTGAGTTCACCACTAATCAGGGTTGAACATCTAAGAATTTTTTTTAACTAAGTTCAGGAACAAAATCCCTTGTAGGCAATCCTTTACTTATTTTCAATTTTATTGCCCAAGCCTCCAAGGGTATATTGGGTTTCCCACTTGTTTGATACACAACTTCTAAAAGTGGCATTTCTAAAATAGTTATAATAAATCTGCGCACACCATTGCGCAGCATTTATTATGACAATTCCAAATATACTAAACTTGACCACGCTGCTCCTCTCATATCAGGAATTACCACTGAAACACTTATCAGGGAATCCCCAATGCATTCCTATGGGAGGGCAGCCCCACAGTAGTGAGAAACCAAAATGGCTGTTTGTCACTACCAGGACATCTCACACACTTAAGGTACATAGCCTATCTTTTACCTACAGTGCACCCTGCCCATAGGGCTAGCTAGGGCCTACCTTAGGGGTGACTGACATGCAGGAAAAGGGGGGTCACAGATATGGCACACACTTTAGGTGCCACGTCACAGCGGCAGTAACACTGCGCGCACAGGCCCTGAAATGGCAGAGGCCTGAGATAGGTTTGCAAGGCTACTTTGGTGGGTGGTGCAATCAGCGCTGCAAGCCCACCAGGAGCATTTAATTTACCAGCCCTGGGTATATGAGTTACCACTTTACAAGGGACTGACAGGTAAATTAAATAGGCCAAACAGGTGTAGACCAATATTACCAAATGTAACACAGAGAGCGCACGCACTTTACACTGGACAGCAGTGCTAAAGTGCCCAGAGGCCTAAAACCACCAACACCATGTCAGAGAAACGGCTAGAAGAAAGGCAAAAAGTGTAGGGATGACCCTACAAAAAGGGCCAAGTCCAACAGTCACCCACTGCCTGTACGTTTTAGTGTTATCAGGCAGGTGAGGTCTTGGGCCATCTCACTGTCTTCTAAAGAGACCAGGGACATTTCTGCGGGACCCCACCCCTCTTGGGCACCTGACTCCTCCCCCAAGGCTACACTAGCCATTTCCCGGGGCGGTGCACCAGTGGGTGCGGTGGTAACCTTCTTGGGACACCTAGGATCCCCTTGGAAGTGGCCCACCTGACCACAACCAAAACATGCCTTGGAACCCCTATGAACAGGCTTACCTGTCCAAATCCATGGCTTCTTTTCAGTGGGAGGCTGGGAACCCTTACCTTGGTTCCCTTAGGGATTACTTTGGGGCCCTTTTTGGGACTCCTTCAGTTCACAGTTGTCCCCACCACTCTTCTGCTGGGGACCCTGCCCACCTTTGGCGGAGTCTCCCACACGACCGCTTGAGCACCCTGGTACTGACCCAGCGGTCCGCCTCCACAGCAAGCTTCCTGGGGTCAGTCAGCTTACTGTCAATCAAGTGCTGGCATAGCTCTGGAAAACAAGTATCTGACAAGTGCTCCCATGCAACCAAATCATAGAGCCCCAGCAAATCATTCACCTTGCTACCCTTTACCCAACCATCCAATGCTCTGCTCTGAACTGAGGTGGCGAAGTGAGCTAAAGAATGATGATGGATTCAACCCAGATCTGTGACTAGGGATGAGAGTCTGAAAAGTTTCAGCGCTCCATCCATCATCTCCTTGTGCTTGCTTTGTTCGCCCTAAGTTGGCAGGGTATGCCCAGACGTGGGTCCCTTGCTCACTTTGCCACTGGATTCAAGCTAGCCTGGCTGATGAGGGTTTTTACCCTGAAACCGGTTCCAGGATGCTTGTTTCCGGTTCAGGGAAGACCTGGCTTGGCAAGTTTGGGCTGTACTGTTCCAATGAGGCACAGGGTCAAGACTGATTAGCATATAGCTGTGTCTGAACTGAGGTGGCGAAGTGAGCTAAAGAACGATGATGGATTCAACTCAGATCTGTGACTGGGGGTGAGTGTCTGAAAGGTTTCAGCGCTCCGTCCATCAACTCCGTATGGTTGCTCTGCAAAAGTAGGACACATACTCCACCCAAGTACTTGACTCCAGCTTCTTGCAAGTTTCTAAATTTCTGCCTGTACATCTCTGGGGTCAACCCATACCTGGCTACTAAGGTTTCCTTCATGGGGGCATAGGACATCTGATCCTCAGTGGGCAAGTTTAGCAATGTTTCCCTCCCTTCCCTAAGAAAGCGGCCCCACAACCTTACTCCCCAATCTCTCTCAGGGACTCTGTGGGACCTCATTGCTACCTCATAGGCCTTGAACCACTGACCAATGTCCTCATGCTTAGTGAAATCCTTGATAACTTCCTTGGGGATGTATACCTTTCCTTCTCCAGGAACTGATGGTGCGCTGCTGCCACGGGGAGTGATCTCTAGGCTCTTTGCTTTCAGATCCAACTCCCTCAAACCTCTCTCATGCTCTAAAAGCATCCTCTTTTCCTCCATGGCCAATTTCTGCTTTTCCAACTCCAACGTCTTATTTTCTATGTCACCCTCCTTCCCCAGCCTGGGCTTAGCAAGCTCCCTCTCATGCACCCTATCTCTCTCTCTGTCCTCCAACTCCTCTGGAGACGGACCCCTTTGAGAAACACTGCTGCCATCCACGGATGGAACCCTCCCTCCTGGCAGATTCAATTGGCCCTCCTGTTGCTCATCCACATTCTCTGCCTCCACCAGAGGCTCCTCATCCTGCCCACTTGCATTTCTGGATTCCAACCAGGCCCTCAGCGCCTTTTGGTATCCATCTTTCCTGGTGAGGCTTTTCACAGAGACTTTAAATTTCTTGCAGATGGCTTTCAGTTGAGACACAGTGTAGGTTTCCACCCTCTTTTCCTCAAATTCAATATCAATGGATGCAATGGATGCTGGCTTGGTCATGATGACAAAATTGGCAGTTCTTTACTTTGCAGAAAAAACAATCCAAGGGAAGACTTCAGTAAAGGTATGTGGTTACGTAATGGTCTGCACTCTGCAAGTAGTGTACACCAATCACTGTATGTAAATCACAAATGCAAGTCCAGGATCCTCACCGCTGACCACCAATGTTAGAAATGGGAGTCTCTAGTTGGCAGAGGTAGGTACCTTTGACCAAATAGGGACCCTTGCTTCTAGTCAGGGTAAGGGGGATACACTTCTAAAATAACCCCTGCTCATCCCTTTGGTAGTTTGGCACGAGCAGACAGGCTTATCTCAGAGGCAGTGTTTAAAGCATTTGTGACCACATACAGTATTACAGTGAAAACACTACAAATGAACACCACACCAGTTTAGAAAAAGAGTAAACCTTTATCTAAACCAACAAGACCAAGAACGACAAAAATCCAACATACAATACTCTTGAAATTAGTTACTATGCGACCGCATCGATACGGGCTAGGTAAAGCGTCGACAGACTCAGACACAGTACTGTTCTCGTTGCGAGCAATACGTCGGTGCGAGTCGGTCGGGGCAAACGTCGCAGTCGCGTTGTGAAATGGAGTGTTGTGGCGGACGATGTCCTCACGATTCGGTGCAGGCAGCGGTTCGTTGACAGAGTCGGTGAGACCAGGGCTTGCGTTGAAGGGTGAGATGATGCTCACTGTGGTGCTCGCAGGTCACGGTGCGGCGACGGAGCCGGTCGATGTTCGGGTCGGGCAGCGACGGAGTCAGTGACGTCCTTGCAGCATGTAGCGAAGCGTTGCGGAGTGTGGTGCCCACAGGACGCGGTGCAAGCAGCAGCTCTTTGGCGGAGTCGGTGAGACCAGTGTTGCGTTGTGAAGTGAGGCGTTGCTCTCAGCGGTGCTTTCAGGACACGGAATCCTGCGACGGACTCGATGACAGAGTCGGTTACCCTTTTTCTTCTGCAGAGACGATCAGAGACGGTGCCCACAGACACGGTGAGGTCTTTGCTGTTCCTGAGACCTCTAGAACAGGGGGGCAAGCTCAGTTCAAGTCCTTGGAGATCTTTTCTTCAAGCAGGAGACAAAGCAAGCAGCAAACTCCTTTTCTCCTTTCCTTGGCAACAAGTAGCCACTGCAGGCCAACCCCAGACAGCAATCAGCACAGGGGCAGTATTCCTCCTCAGCTTCTCCGGCTCTTCTCCTTGGCAAAGGTTCCTCTTAATTTCCCAGAAGTGATCTAAAAGTCTGGGCCCCAATATTCATATCCCAAAATCCTCTGTTCTCTGGTGGCAGAGAAGCCCTGTGCTTGGTCATAACCGGTTCTGTTCTCTCTGGTGGAGCTTCCTGGCAGGAGGTGGAGACCGCATTGTTCTTGGCAGACCAGGCCCATTCAGGTGAAAGGAAATCTCCTCCCCTACTCTAAATGCAGCCCAGGTCTATTAAGCCCAGCCCTGACTCATCAGGCTCTCTGGAGCCACTGCTCCTCCCCAGTCCCTGTCATCCAAAAGCCAGACATGCAATACACAATCCAGGCAGTGGCATACTGGATGGCTAAGCAAGAAAATACCTACTTTCTAAAAGTGGTATTTTCAAACACAGAATGTAAAAATCACCCTCACTAAAAGATGCATTTTAGCATTCTGAGTTAAGGCATACTTAACTTTATTTTCCTACCATGTTCCCAGGGGCAGTTATGTTTATAAGATGTTATAAACAAACTCCCATTCTGTCCTATGGGAACAGGTAGCCTTGCAATAGTGAAAAACGAAATTGGCAGTAATTCACTATCAGGACATGCTGCACACACCAGGGCATGTCCTACCTTTCACATTCAATGTGCCCTGCCCACAGGGGTACCTTGGGCCTACCTTAGGGGTGACTAACATGTAAGAAAAGTGAAGGTTAGGGACTGGCAAGTGTGTGCACTGTCCAAGTCGACATGGCAGTCCCAGACTGCACACAGGCTTTGCAATGGCAGGCCAGAGTTACATTTTACAGGCTGCTTCTGTGGGTGGCACAATCAGTGCTGCAGCCACTAGCAGCATTTGATTTACAGGCCCTGGGCACACACAGTGCACTGCTCTAGGGTCTGACTAGTAAATCAAATATGCCAATCATGGAATCACTAATCCATGTACAAAGGGAGCACTTTCACTTTGGCACTGAACCGCAGTGGCAAAGTGCCCAAAGCATCTAGACCAGCAAAACAAAGTCCAACACACAGAAAAAACACAGGAGGCAGAAGGCAAAAAAATGCAGGGGAGACCCACGCCAATGGTGCCAGGTCTAACAGTTCCCACTAGCAAAGGTAGGACTGCGGATTAGGACAACAGGAATTCAGAATGCAGGGACTGAGTGACCGTTCAGCTCCTCTCCCGATGGCATGTGTGCGTGGGGCAAAGCCAAGCAAGAAACAAAAAGGGCGAGCAGCATTAGAACGTGCTTCGTGTTCAGTTCGACGTGTGCGTTTGTTCCGCTCAACACCCCCCTAACTCTTACCTGATTTACTTCCTGGTCACGGATGTGTTCGGCATTCCCACATCGGGCTTCCGTCTCGTTGTTTCAGCTCTCTTCAGATTCTTTCCTGGAGTCCTTCCAGGTTACTGACGAGCAGAGCGTTCCCTCGTCAGGCGACCTTCTCGTATTCCTGCTAAAACAAAAAGTAAAGCAATCATGCTTTGAAGAATCTGTGTGTTACAAAAGGCGGTAACAGTTTACTTTGCAATTGGGCTTTTTTGTAAAGTACTTATCTGATTTGTATTTCCTCAGTGCGTGGAGATCCTGCTTCTCTGCTCACATTACTTGATGGCTGTAAGAACAATTTAATTACAAATTAGTTTCCTGATGACATAAGGGGCTGATTTGTAACTGTACCTGACCCTGCACCTTTTTGTGTATTATTTTTATTTTCTTATCCAGTATGGGAAAATATGTTTTGGGGTTTTTTCCTGATATATGTTGGATATGAATCTATTGGGCTTGATTGGATTCTCACTTAATATACGATAGGTCAATCACACTACTTACTCATTATAATATATTATCTTGCTGTTACACTGCGTAAACTACCTAACAATGGATTTTTCCATTCCTAGATAATCCAAACTGTATTTGTTCTCTGCTATCCTATATACTGCTATATGGAAGAGGGACTTTACCAAGGTACTTATATTTAGTGGAATAATATTATTTGTTGATGAATGGTATCACCATAGACATATACATGGTAACACTTATAACCTTGTTTCCACTACATGAACCACATCTAGACCACTCCACAAGACTATCCGTACCTAAGACGCGTTGGTTACGTGTCTACCATTTCCTTTCCTTGTTTTATTTTCCACCTTCTCCCATTTCCACCGTGTTGCCTTTGACATCGTTGGGCTGGCTCTGGTGGGTGTGGGAAGTTGAGACCTAGCATCAGACCTTGCATCTCGCTCCTGAATTACACTGTGCACCGGCTACACCCTTTGCAACTGTTGACCCAATTCCTAGCTAGCTCACAGTGCCTCACCAAACCCCTAACCTTCCTGGGGTGACAGGTGATTTTGTCAACTTTGAACACGACAATCTGAACCCCAAGGGAATTATGGAAAGATAGCAAGAAAGCTTTCAATACATTTGATGAAACAATCGTAATCTTGCATACAGAGAATGAGCTGCAAAATTGGGCAGCTAAAACAAAGCAAAGCAACTAGCATTATGAACATGGTAAAAAGAATAAACAGTTCAACCATGGCAGTCTGCTTTCTATATATGTATATATCTCTACCTATCACTACCCCTACTCTGAGAGCATAGTCGGTGTACCCTCTGCCCAATCTCTTAGGTTAGACTGATACCCCATACCTGAATGACTGGATTTGATGTAGCTGAATGACTGGTTCTGAAGTAGGATTGGCAATCGCTCTCCGCAGGTTAGAAGATCAGTGTTAGCAGAGCTAAATGCTGAACTCAGCATTTGTTTCAGGACCGTTGTGTCTGGAGTGCACCCTGACCTTTATATAATAAAACCACTGCTTTAGAGGTACAGCTTGATGCATTGATGTGTCTAGATGTTAGAAGCTGTCTCAGAGTGGGCCTCACAAATACGAGGATATATTGTTCTGTACTTAGCCTTGAACGAAGTGTACAGGAAAGGCTGTCTAAAAACAAGCAGCATGTACAGTGTTTAATATAGTGCAAATAAAATATGTAAAAACAATGTAGCTAAAACAAACTCTGTTAAAATGTGTAAAATGTCAAACTAAAATGAAAACTCAAAGGGGGTCCAAGAGGGCTTCACTATACAGTGAGTCAGGGCATTGCTAACATGGCTGAAATCTTAAACCACCCCAAATATGGGCTCTGAGAGGTATGAGGTGTGTATTAGAGGGTGCTATCAAAATAACCAGGGTCTTCTCACATCCAACACTGAAATCCAGTTAGAAGCAGGCCCTGGACTTACAACATGACAAAAGACAGTCATCAGGAAGGACAAATTCAGAGTCCATCAACAACCAGACAGTGCATACACAAGAATTGTGTTCTGTTCCTTTTTCATACCTTTCAATGGTTCAAATGTTTTACATGTACCGCAGGCCCACCTGCCAGGATTTCACATTGTTGCACCAACAGTATGTTGATAGACCTCACTCTGAATATTCTGCTGACCTCAGGGGTGTCATCCCTGCCCATTCAGGTCAAACTGTCAATCAAAGTGGTCTATTGTGTAGTTCCTGGAAGGAATATCACACAGTTTTAGGGTCAAGCACTTGAATGATGGAGATTTAATATATATTAGCCTCTAAGAGCTTCAGGCAGAGAAACAGTAACTTTCTAAAATTTACTTTTCCTAAATACTTACTAAAAATCCAAATTCATTATTGAATTTGGCTTTTAATAACTATAAAAGGAGGGGCTAAAATATTTTTCTAGCTTGTCCCAAATTATAGATAGCAGAATAAATATGTTATTCTGTACTCAAGTTTCCTCAAAAGTTAGCAAGGGCCTTCCACAGTGAAAATAGTTTTGGGGGGCATGTCACTACAGGGAAATGGTAATTTCAGGAGCGGCTCATATTGGGGAAAAGAGACTGGGGGACGGGGGACAACGGAGACAAAAAAAAAAAAACTTACCTGCTGCCCTCCAGCATTGCGTCATGCTCTTCCGCTCCTCCTCTGCAGGCAGCACAGGCTCCCAGTGGCCAATCCTGAAGCAGCTTCAGGATTGGCCTGAGTGGCGATGATGTGCTCTCCAGGACTGACTGGGAGTCTGTGCCTGCTCTCTACAACCCCAGCAATGCAGCTGTGGTTGGAGAGAGCTTCACAGTGCATGTGGTTTTTGGCAGGGCCTGAGATGGCCGGCTAAAAACCACATGCACAGAGTAATTAGAGCCCACTTCTCCCCCTCCCACCTATCATAACCCTGGCCCCGCTCCAAGCCCCAGCACAAGCTAAATAAACGATAATAAAACCGGTTTTAAACCTGTTTTATTATAGTTTTTTTAAAACTATTTTTAAAGTGCTGGCAGGGGGGGCGACGCACCTCTGCCATAGCAGAGGAGCCGCCGCTGGGTTACATTAAATTTCGTACACAAAGGGAGTCACTATTCCTTGTAAGAGGTAGAGGAAGAGATGGAGAGTACTTTTGTCATGTGCTACTCTATCTGTGGGGGCAGTGTGTCCTCCTCATGATGCCCTCACACACCCCGAAGGATGTCATGCTTCATCATTGGGCTTTGCTCCTCATCGGGCTGGCGCTGCAATGCCCTATGGGTCCCCGAAGGGTCTCTTTGTTGGAGATCTTTTGATGAAGCCATATGGGTGCATGGATGTGAGTGGCAGTGAAGTCTAAAGTGGTGTGTTAAAAAATGACTGGAGGGGCAGTGAGTACTTTTATTAGGGTGATCCCTCTGTCATTGTTAAAAAACAAAGTGTGTGGTGCTGCTCTAAGGGGTATTATATCCCTCTGTAGCTAGATAAGATATATGTCCCTAATGGACATATATGACTGATATGTTTCGCGCTATGTGTGGCCTCAGAAGGAGATCCAGAGCGCTTCGTCAGGACCAATGATAGTTCTATTATGGTATCAGCGGCGGTCTGAACTAGTGCCGCCGGATTGTAGAAGGGAGTAGCACTTCTGAAATAAAAAAGTGTGAGACAAAAGTATAGAGACATAAATATGTTTATGGTAGTTTATGTTGTCCGGGTCATCCATTGGAGGGCCTTGTGCGCGTTACCCTTAGTGTGAGTCTTATCGCTATAGAGAGGCGTGGGTGCACGGAAACTAACAGTGTTGTGATTTCTTTAAAAAGAATTTTAATATCAGCATAGTGACAGACATACATAAAATAGGAATAAGATCAATGATTAAATTGTGTCAGGGTTGTCAGGGTTGTGCTATATCCATATGTTTATCCAGTCATTCATACATTACTCCTGGTCTAATATCGTCTAATATCGACGTGGGCGTGATTTAAACCAAAAGGGCTCATTAATTAGGTAGGTGAATGAACCATTGGCGTCTAGGTAGATAAGCCTTAAGTCAGAATCTCCCGTTTGGCCAATTTCTGAGTCTCAGAAGAAATTGCAGCAACATCACGGATTACGAAAACACAGGCTGCAGAACTGGGCTACAATCTAGAACAGAGAAACTACCCACATAGAATCATAAAGAATGCGCAAAAACGCGCACGCAATAATCACCGGGAAGCATTGCTAGAAACTCATGAAAAACCAAAGGATGAGACAATCACATGTGTGACAACGTACACACCACAATCTAATCAAGTAAAGAAGATCCTATTAAAACACTGGAACATTCTGAACGCAGGAGGAATGCAACTGGAGCACCCAAGATTCGCTTTCAGACGCACACAGAATATAAAAGACATTGTTGTCCACACGAGACCACAGAGAAAACAGCTGGACAACCAAAGGACACTGTGGGATCTCCCATCAGTCAAAGGGCACTACCCATGTGGAACCTGTAATATTTGCCCTTTAACAACACACACCAAAACTCTCCAATTGAACAACCAGGAGTGGACACAGAAGAAACATACAAACTGTAACACTAAAAACTGTGTATACATGGTGAGATGTCCTTGCAACCTCCTATATATAGGAATGACAACCAGAGCCGTGAGGAAGAGAGTGAACGAACACAGAAGCAACATACGGTGTAAAAGAAACACAACCAAAATGAGCAGGCACTACATTGAAACAGGTCATACACCAGATCAAATGACGTGGACTGTCATCGAGTCCAACTCTTCATGGTCTAATAGGACACTATTCCAAAAGGAATAAAGATGGGTACACCGCCTCCGGACAAATACTCATGGTCTAAACGACGAAATACCATGGATTGAGGTAGTGTAGACTAAGAACTATCTCACTTCAAAAGTCTACTCTTCCTATCCCTGCAGACAAAACCACAACAATGATATGTGAACTATAGAGATCACTAACAGTTCACAAAATACACCTCCTCAGGGACATGCAAGAACAATTCATCTGTTTAAACCATATTTAGACTACTCCAAGTGGCGACCGTATACTCTGTATCCAACATACACATATCACCATTCCTTAATACAGGCCTTCTCCGATACTCTGAGCAATCACCATCAAACTTTATGTATCTAAAAAACCGGTTGGACAATCCACACCGTATAATATAACAGATAAGACATAACCACACCACTCAAAAATGGTGCCCGTGGTTCATACCACATATCTGCCAAATCTACGGGCAAGCCTTTCAACTACTCATACTATCAACCTTTATAAAGGCTTCTTTCTGAAACACTACAATAAGTTAATATCAAACACTCGATATTAATATTATGGTCTGAGTTGTAACACCGTCAATATAACAGATAACTATGATAACCCCACTCCAAGATGGCACCCACTGTTCATATCACACATTTGCCAATTAACGTGCAATTAACTAACTAACCGGAAGCACACCTCCCCTATATAAGGGGCAAGGGCCATCCTCTTATTACCGACGGAACCGGCGAGAGGCACACAGGTGGATCGGCCCTGCAACTACGGGAGAACTGTGAGTAAACTGGAAAGGGGAAACCCTTTAGAATGCAAGGAGTTTCTCAAGCTTCCGCAACTTACAATCGGTTCTCTGGCTTTCAAAATAATTTTCTTTTACTAAAACAGTGGGGCATAAAGAAGCCTCATAATTTTATGTACTATCGTTTTCCATATACAGAAAAAGGGTAAAACCCTTATAGCATGCGAGGATCGTTTCTGACTTCCGCAAATTAAAAACAGCACTTTGGTTTTCTTAACAACTTCATTTACGTAAACAGCGGGGCACAACGAAGCCTCACAACTCCATATTATGTTTCTTTTTCATCCACATTTCTCTGGTTTTCAGAATACTTTTCTTTGAGAATTTTTTTTTCTTTTTCCGTTTTCTTTGACTAAAGCAGTGGGGCACAACAAAGCCTCATAAAGTTTATTATCTATGTACTGTAATTTTCCATACGGGAAAAGGGCAAACCCTTCTAGCATGCGAGGAGCGTTTCTGGCTTCCACAACGTGAAAAACAGCTTTCCAACTTTATTGACCCGAACAGTGAGGCACAGCAAAGCCTCATAACTCTATGTATTGTCTCTTTTTATCCACAGCTCCCGAGTGCCCTCACTGATCTCATGAGGTCCTAATTCTAATACTAAGGGGTGAGGAACATAATGTATTTTGTAAAGAACGGCTACAACAGTGTCTCGAGGTTTGCCATCAATGGTGGAGCCCTTTGGTATTATCTACCTAGACACCAATGGTTCATTCACCTACCTGATTAATGAGCCCTTTTGGTTTAAATCACGCCCATGTCGATATTAGACCAGGAGTAATGTATGAATGACTGGATAAACATATGGATATAGCACAACCCTGACACAATTTAATCATTGATCTTATTCCTATTTTATGTATGTCTGTCACTATGCTGATATTAAAATTATTTTTAAAGAAATCACAACACTGTTAGTTTATGTGCACCCACGCCTCTCTATAGCGATAAGACTCACGCTAAGGGTAACGCGCACAAGGCCCTCCAATGGATGCCCCGGACAACATAAACTATCATAAAAATATTTATGTCTCTATACTTTTGTCTCACACTTTTTTCATTTCAGAAGTGCTACTCCCTTCTACAATCCGGTGTCACTAGTTCAGACCGCCGCTGATACCATAATAGAACAATCATTGGTCCTGACGAAGCGCTCTGGATCTCCTTCTGAGGCCACACATAGCGCGAAACATGTTGACCTTCATATATGTCCATTAGGGACATATATCTTACCTAGCTACAGAGGGACATAATACCCCTTAGAGCAGCACCACACACTTTGTTTTTTAACAATGACAGAGGGATCACCCTAATAAAAGTACTCACTCCCCCTCCAGTCATTTTTTAACACACCACTTCAGACTTCACTGCCACTCACACCCACTCACCCATACGACTTCATCAAAAGATCTCCGAAAAAGAGACCCTTCGGGGGACCCGTAGGGCATTGCAGCGCCGGCCCGACGAGGAGAAAAGCCCAATGATGAAGCATGACATCCTTCGGGGTGTGTGAGGGCATCATGATGAGGTCACACTGTCCCCCACAGATAGAGTAGCACACGACAAAAGTACTCTCCATCTCTTCCTCTACCTCTTACAAGGAACAGTGACTCCCTTTGTGTACTAATTGCCTTTCAGGAGCACGGGTCACTGGACCTAATAATCAGCTCCTAGTGTCCCCCCCCTCTTCATAAATAGGATTACAATAAATTTCTACATGCAAGATTTTTAAATACTATTCATCCCACCTTGTGGGATACAAGGCCACAAGGGGTGACTTAATAATATTTAAAAGGAAGGTTTTTCCGCTGTCAAAAGGGTTATTTTGATAGGTTTAAACTGCAGCAGTCAGGCTACACTGATAGGTCCAAAATTATATTTTTCTTGTCACACTAGTGGATGGCACAATATGGGTTACTGTAAATGGGGATGACCACTTAGAAAGAGGCATCTTCACACACCTTCTAAATTGAGGAAGATTCTACCTGAATGTGCAGGGGAAGAAACTCACATTTTATCCTCCCAATAGTTAATTCTGTTGTGGTTTTTATTATTATTATGTTACTATTTACTATGATAAGATAAACGTTATGCATGACTTTCTGTCAATAGATCTGTGCTCTTTTTCTATTCCTACACAGACTCAAATAATATAGTATACTTTTGTTTTATTATACTTCTGTCTTTGATCACCGGAGTGAAGCAGGTTCTTCTGTGTTTTTGCAGTCACTACAATTCCTAGTTTACTCCTACCCATCCAGGTATATTTTTCAGTCTGGGCTATTTTGCCTTTGTACTGCCTTTCTTTTTAAATATTTTTATTTTTTTCCCTGTTCCTCTGTTAATGCTATCTTAATAAACCAGGACGCCATAGCTTCCTGGACACAGAGTGCTCAACACTTGTGGCCTGTTGCCAAAGAATAAACAAGTTTCCAATTTTTGAACAAAAAATGCTTCATACACTACTCATGGATGTTCCAAAAATGAACTTTTTATGTATATACACACTTGTGACTGTAATATTCTCAATAAATGATCAAATCACAGTTGAAAGAAGAAATTCATATAAAGACATAAACTCAAATGTTGTCTGTTTTTGGTTCAATCCCAATGCATTTCGGGTGTCTGGCACCCTTCTTCAGGGGACTCTCAAAAATATTCATTACATTTATTCACTAACAGATTGTATTCTCTTCAATGTCTCCAATTCTCCAATTCTTAATCACTTACACAAACGTGAACAAGACTGTTGAGGCAAGCAAAGCATCACCTATGAAAAGGAACCAGCATCAGTCCTTTAATTAATGGTGTGACATGTCCGTGACTTCCATGCAAAGATATCAATTTGCACCGGTCGCCAACCAATCCATGCAAACGTAATTTAAAAACAGTGCTTCGAATGGTGGTTCAACCAATTGTTATCTCACCTAAGTGGTCGCAGCATGTATTGTGTGTAGAACACAATACATGCTTACACAATTTTACAAAGAGCAATACCCCGTGCGATAATACAACCACTGATGTTCTTACCCTGGTGATCACTGTTTATATTCTACGTGCAACCAAATTACCCATCATCGCCCTTTGCATATTCCAATATGTGTCAATAAAGCCTACGTCATAGCAATCTGAACCGCGATCACCGCAAGCCAAAACTGGATCACTTCTCCAATCACCCGTTCACTTTATGTTGAACAACTGTGTACCCAGTAACATAAAAAAGTGTGTTCTTTAGAACGGATGTTCTAAATTAGGTAATGTGACTTAACTGTGGACGATAACAAGTGTTCAGTTAAAGTTTTGTTACCTTGAAAATAAAAGATCCTATTGTATCTTTGAATGGTAAAAGTATGTGTAAGACCTTCCTTTCATAACAGCCAACTGGTGAACTAAAAATGAACAGTAATTGCACATTACTGCCACATTCAAATACTCGGTATGAGCATGAGTGATAGATATAACGCGTCTTGAGCAAGAGCCTTACCTCGGTTTAGTGCGATACTCCTCAATGGAAACACGTGGACTAGGCGTCCTGTAACCCCGGTGTTAGTACTTACCGGTCGTGGATGTTTATGCGTTCCATGGAACGGAAAATGATGTAATCACCAAAATGGTGGTCTAAATAATGATGATGATGTTACTTCTTCACTATTTAAAGTGAACAGCACCACCAAAATTCTATGCGAAATAATCTCATATCAAAACGATATCGTTTTTTAAATTGGTGCGCATGCCATTTATGACGTGATAAATGATTACCAATAATGCGCCGAAGTTCTAAATGTTGGTACACAGTGTACGGAACAATACAACACAACACGTGAGGTGACATGCTGAAAGTGTTTGAACCCATAACGATGTTGTTTCTTGTACAAAAATATGGCATCCATTATTGCATTCCTGACTACATCCCAGTGTCTTGACACAAAACTTGGGGGGATCTGTACCTGTGAAACAAGATGCTGAATGTTCGATCTGCTGTATAATGAACATAAATCCTGAATACAAGCTTTAAACAGGCAACAACAATATGATCAAGACAATCTTGTCAATGCAGTTCCATTAGAAAACATATACATCAATTGCAGTATTAATTGGTTCAGCACAGTTGTCAAATTGTTAAATACAACAACAGTTGTTAAACATAATTAGTCAAAGACAAAAAATGTTTTTTTAAAACCAAGCGTTACCAAAGTGTCTGACATCAAACCTCACATTCCTTATAAAAAAAACATGCCATTTCTATTTTATCATTCAATCCATTTGGGGCTAAACTGTCAAGATACCTTATTCAAAATGTTTCTCGTTGTAATAATTTTTTGTTGAGATCGATGTGCTTGGTAGTTTGTATGTGTTCTAAAACTGTGAAACGTAACTGTGCAATGTTGTGCGTACAATCTAACCAATGTACTACCAGCGGTCAATTTAAATTCCGTGTTCTAATAATGCTCTTGTGCTCAGTGATTCTAACCTTGATTTTTCTTTCTGTTTTTCCCACATGCACTAAACCGCAGGGGCATTTGATGCAATAAATGACCTTCTCCGTCTTACAATCTGAGGTGTGTCTTAGTTTAATCTCTTGACCTGTACGAGGATGTGTAAGGACCTTGCCTGACATGACGTTGCCACAATGGATACAGTTATGACACTTATTCATCCCTTTGTATTTCCATGTTTGTCCATGAGTAGGAGTGGATAATAATTCTTTGAAGTTTCGAGATCGAGTATACGCAAACAAAGGTTTTACAAGAAATTGATCTTTAAAATCAGGTTCTATCCGTAATAACGCACATTATTTTAATACTCTGGGGCAGATTTACAACTTCTGGCGCATCCCTGCAAATCAGCAGGGATGCGCCAGAATAGTTGCGACACGCAATTCTCTCCTTGCGCCACCACGGATGCGCCGCATTTACAATGCGGCGCACCGTGGCGCAGAAAGGCCGATGCGTGTCGCATCCTGTGGCGCAAGGCGGCGCATTGCTGGAGTCGTGTCGCAAGCGCGACGCAACTCCAGCAATGCTCGTGGGCTGCCCATACCTAACGTGGTGCGCCACTCCTTACGCCTGCTTGAAGCAGGCGGAAGGATTCGATCGCAGCGCAGTCAGAAAAGTGACTCAGTGAAATCTTGTAGATTTCACTGCGTCACTTCTACGAGGCTTTCCTTCGACGGAACGCCCACCCTGCGGAGGAACGCCCACATGAAACCTGACGCAGGTTTCATGTGGCGCAGAGCTTTACAACGTGACGCATCTCCCTAGATGCGTCACGTTGTAAATAATGCGCAACGTGGCGCATGGTTTACGTCGCCGCTGCGTCACAAAAGTGACGCAACGGCGGCGCAAAAGTGGCGCAAGGGGCTTGTAAATCTGCCCCATAATGTTTAATCTCATTGGCTTTGGTGGAAAATTTAATCACAAACACTTCACGTTTGTTTGAGCCTTTGTTGCTTGTACCTAATAATGCATTCTTTGAAAGGGCATCTACTTGTTCAATCGCTGTATCAAGTATGTTTTCTGGATAACCACGCTGGGTGTATTTGGTACAAAATTGTTGTATCATAGTTTTATAAACTTGTTGATCGGATTTAATGCGTTTGATACGCATAAATTGTGACATCGGTAAATGTTTCTTGAGCAACGGAGGATGAAAACTGTCAAACCTAAGTGTATTATTTCTATCTGTCAATTTCTAAAAAACACTGGTTGACAATCCAGTTGTAGTGAGTTCAATGTGTACATCCAAAAAATTAATGACTGTTTGACTGACTGAAGGAGTTTCCGGAGCTCTTAGGGTCCATCCTGGCCAAGATTTTTAATTCTATGTTTGCATCAGGTATTTATCCCTCACAATGGAAAAAGGCATCCATTCTGCCGTTATTAAAAAAAACCTAACCTCGACCGAGAAGACACTAATAAATATCGGCCCATCGCGCGTCTTCCGTTGCCTGCCAAACTCGTGGAAAAGATTCTGACTGATCAGCTGGCCCAATAGAGCTATGACCAAAACCTGCTGGACGAAACTCAATTCGGCTTTAGGAAGAGTTATAGTACAGAGACTGCGCTTATCAAATCTACCGAGGAGCTAAGGTTTGCACTAGACAAAGGAGGTGCAGCTGCACTTGTCCTACTGGACTTATCTGCAGCCTTTGATCCTGATCAACAGTATCTTTTCTCTAAGCATTAGGAACAAGGCCAAATCTTTGCTAGCACCCTTTCGATCCAGCTGAGCCCAAATAGTCAAGCTGGGAGATTTCGACTCCCCCCCTTTTTCACTTCCCTGTGGAGTCCTGCAGGGCTCTTGCATCAGACCCTCGCTTTTTAACATTTATGTGACTGATTTGGCTCGAGTGATTAAATCTTTCGGTTTGGCACTCACATCTTACGCAAACGATACCCAAATTGTCCTCTCCGTTCATAAGAACGGAGATAGCGTCTCGGTCAATTTCCACGACGGCATGCTGGCTATCAGCGCTTGGATGTCCAGACATTGCCTCAAACTAAACTCCTCCAAGACTGAGGTGATGGTTTTTGGTAACCTCTCTCCTGTCTGGTCCTCCCGCTGGTGGCCAAATAATCTTGGTCAGCCTCCTGTCCCTATCACCAAGGCCAAAAATCTTGGTGTCGTCCTTGACGATAAACTGTCGTACAAATACCATGTACAATTTGTGGTCTCTTGTTGTTTTTACAACCTTAGAATGGCAAAGAAATTGTTTCCTTTTTTTCCCTTCGAAGCCAGGAAAACGATTATATCTGCCTTGGTACTGGCTAAAGTAGAATATTGTAATAGTCTACTGATCAACGCTCAGTAAACAGTTTTAAACAAGTTACAGCTGATTCAAAATGCTGCTGCCAGTTTGCTGTCTGGCACAGCAAAATTTCATTCTGTCTCTGAAGTGATCAGACAACTACATTGGCTGCCAATTAGAAGCAGAAAAGAATTCAAGGCACTGTGCATTGCTTACAAAGCTACCCACAATATAAGACCAGAGTTTCTGAAGAATTCACTAAAGATTTACACCCCCAGCGGACCTCTGCGCTCTACTAGCGCACATCTGTTGGTAGTCCCCAGAACATTTAAAACTAACTGAGGTGAAAGAAGCTTTGTGGTTGCCTCAGCTAAGCTTTGGAATTCCCTTCCCCCTCAGATCAGAGCCCTTCCTACTCAACTAACGTTCAGAAAAAATTAAAAGCCTGGCTTTTTAACAATTTGGTTTCCAGCAGCAGCCCTCTGTTTTGACTCAGGAGAAGTTTACCGCCGAGACACCTGTCTTGTAGTTGTGCGCTTTACAAATTGTTATACCATAACATAACATAAGATAACTGATGTCATGTGTGAACTTTATCCGAGGGTTACAGGTATTCAATGAAGAAATGTTATCTTCCAAAATGTTTATAATGCCTCTCCAAATTTAGGAATATATCATCAATGAAATGGTGAAATGCCACTAAATGTTTGAGTAAATTGGAAGTGTAAAGCCCCTTCACAGGTTTAACTTATGCCCCCTTTGTTTTTTAGATAAACCAGTGCACGCCCTGAAGAGAATCCCATAAGCCACCCTGGGAATCGAAACGCGTCAGCATTACACAACACTAGGACTGTTGTATTTGATAAAATTTTTCCTCCCAGTGGAAATGCTTTTGAATTGTCTCACTACTGGGTTTGATTGTTTTGTTCCCGTGATAGCAGCTACTTAACTCAGTTACACAATATGGATGTTACAGGATATCCAAGTAGCTGCTTTGTTTGTGAATTAAGACTGGTGGCATAATGTTTGTATAATTTGTTGTTTTGTATCACTTGTTCATGTATTGTGTTTTACGTCACACTACTTCACCACAAAGTTTGTATGTTTTTGTTTGATCTGTGCCATAAATAAGCGTACTTCGTTCTAGACTGAAACGTATCTAACTTCTCTGACCCATGATACAAATGTGGAGTAAAGTACATAGAAATGAGCAGCAAATAAATGCCTCAGGCCAATATCAATTGAATTGTTGGTTCATAGTCTGTTAAATTAATGTAGCAGCATTTGAAAGTTGATGGCTAGGACACATCTTGCTCTTAGTTTAATAAGGCCCCTTCCAGCCGCCTAGGGCCAAACCCCTTGTTGCTAAATGATCTGAGGCATTTTTAAAAATATGTTGTTTTTTAAATAAAGCCATGAAAATATTGGCGTAAGCTGGTGCCCCAGAAATACCCATAGATGTGCCAGTTCATTGAAGATAAAAACTGTATTGCCATGTAAAGTAACTATGAAACAAACAAAAATGTACTAATTCCATAAAAAAAATTATTTGCTCCAATCCCTTCATGTTGCAAAGCATCCATTCAACTGCTTCTAGTCCTTCAGAGTGTGGAATGGAAGTGTAAAGGGCAGTAACATCAATGGTGCATAACCAATCTGTCATGCTGTCTATTGCTGGTATGGAATTGAATTTAGTTAGAAAATCTGAGGTGTCACGAATGTAGGACCTCCAAGATTGCGCTATTGGCTGTAGAAAGTAATCAAGATATTTCACAATAGGTTCATGTAATGAACCGCATCCTTTCACGATGGGTCTAAATGTACATCCATGGTCGTTTAGGAAATTCTGTCTTCAAGAATCTCAATGTCTGTTCTGAAATCCAACCTTGCTCTAAGGCTGAGTTTATGGTCAACAATGTTTTCATGAGTTAGGTAAGTTTCTTCATCCATTATGTGTGCAGTGACTTTTTTTTCATAATATATGCGGTCCATAACTACTAATGCACCGCCTTTATCTGCTGGTTGAAAGATCAAATCTGTGTTGTTTCTCAAGGCTGTCAAGATTTTTTGTTCTTGAGGAGTCAAATCCTTCTTCTTCATGATCTTGAAGTTAATCATGTTCAAATCCCTTTTTAAGAGGATTCCAAATGCATCCAAAGTCTTATGTGATGTGGGAAGCCATGAAGGTACTTTTGTGCTTAAAATCCTCATATTCTGGTGTTTCAACAGTGTTGGTTGGCTGTGGTAAATTCTGAAAAAACCACTGCAGACGTAGTTTGCGCATAAATTTTAACAAAGAGATCTCTGTCTCCAAAGCGTTCGTATGATATGTGGGTACAAATGAAGTCCCTTTGTTAAGCACTGCCACTTCAAGGGAATTTAGTTGGATTGAAGATATGTTGATGACTAGGTTTTCGACTGGCTTCTTAGAGTCCGTTTTTCGATTTCAACTTTTCTTGCACTTCCCCCTTCTGGTCCCTCGTTTGTTGACAGTGTTCCCTGAAGATTTTCTGGTAGTTGATTGGATCCTTGAAGTTCAGTAAAAAAGACACTCTTGGATGTATTGAATCTTGGGAAGAAACTATTGTTTTTTCCTTATCAATGTTGGTAACTGCAAGGGGCTGGCGTTGTATTTGGGTTTCACTATCAGATACTGAACTTTCTTCAGATGTCGCTGCATCTACTTTGGTATGGACTCTTCTCAGTGCGTATTTTTCGGCCCATGTATATACTTCGTCAAGTTTATAATCCATAGTGTCACGTCTAAATGTACATAATTTCCTAGCTTCTATGTCTCTTGCATGTTGATCTAACATGTGATTAATGTCATCCAAAGTGGGCATGAAGGTGCTCGGCCAGCCCATCTGTGGTCATAGCATAACTGCTGGAATGCAACGCATCGCCTTGCAAAACCTCACATCGGGACGCTGCGCAGCACATCCCCGATGCAGGGCATTGCATCACCTGGGTCAGTCTGTCAGCCTAAAAGACAGGTTTATATAAGTATAACAGATGTGCGAAAAATCTTGGACTCTCTACCTCGAGAAGTACTCCACCACAGTCACAAAGTTGAGCAGCCACGGTCCTGTAGTGAGTTCAGGCTCTGACCGTAATACCATATGAAGGATCACTCCTACAGTGCATGAGGCAACCTCTACAGAAGATTTTCTCACTATGTCCCTGGCCTTCCACACGTGCTGTATTAACTAATAATTGAGGCACAGGTTATGGTTTCCCTCGATGGCCCCCAGAATAGAGTCTTGGGATACAAACATTGCAGTAATCACGGGGAGAGCAGAGTGAGAGAAAATATATAAAAACCAGGGAACTCCCTCCAGCAACGCTCACTCAGATACGTAAGCTGGGGCAACATTTCACAGCACCACACACGAGCGAACTGACCACCATACATTCGGGTTTTGCTCACTTCTGGGCTGCTTCCGACATCCCGCTAAATGCGGAAGTATCTTCTCTCCAGAAGAACATAAAACGTTCTCTTTTTCCCAGCTTGCAGTACCAGCGGCATGGAGCGGGAACGATCAGGGTTATTAGAGAGGTGAACCTTTTGAGGAAGTAAGGAGGAATGATTGTGAGGTGGGGAGGACTTGCATTTCTTTCTGCCCGTGATATGTGTGTGTGTGTGTAGCCACGCAGAGACGGGGCTCAGGTTCTGATGTCAGTGTGCTCCAAAGAGTGGTCGAGCGCCCTCAGAACACTATGGAGGTGGGACTCGCGCGAGCGCGCAAAACAAGATGGCCGCCTCCCGGTGAGCTCCTCCGCGTTTTCGCCCGTTTTTCGTAAAAAACGACGAAATTTTAGTCAGAATATGGCTATAAAGAGGTCGCTGAAGCAGTAAAGCTGGTACCTGTGCTGTGGGTCGTTTTTTAGTGCCTCTGGACGACGGAAGTGGTGTTTTCTTCAATAAGGCTCCTGCTCCCAGTCTGCCTTCAGGTACTGCCAGGCTTGTCTGTCAGGGGGGCGGAGTAAGCACCTAAGAAAGGGCCTGGCTTGGGCCTAGCCACTCCCACAGACCATTTTAGCTGCTGCACCAGTTTTTTGAAGGATTTGAACACCAAGATTATTATACCTTCCTACAAACATTATATTTAACTACAAATTGGTTCCTTTTTACGTCAAAATGGAAAATAAAAATTCTCTACATAATAAAAGGAGACAGCAGGTTTCACCTCCACCTATCAAATCAAAAGCGGTGGAATCATCTGAACCTTCCTTATCTTTAATTTTAGAAGAAATTCAAGCACTTCGTGTTAATACCGATACCATTGCGTCAGAGATTAAAAATGTACGCAAAGAAATGGCTTGCTTATCAATGAAAATTTCTGACAACTCAATTAAGATACAGGATAATAAGGTTAAAATAGATGCTTTTACTCCACTTATGGCGAAAATATCACCCATGTCTACACTCCTTTTAGATATGGAAAACCGCAATAGACAATATAATCTACGCATTTTCAATCTACCAGAAGATGTTGAAGGGGCCAACTGCAGATTATATCTGGAAACTTTGATTCCTGGCCTGTTGAAAATCAGTTTTCCAGAAAAATTTGAAATTGATAAGGCTCACAGGATTCCTTCTCACCGCAACCCTCAACACACCAAACCTCGACAAATGATCTTTAAAGTTCTCCGTCATCACCATTTGGTTTTGATTAGGAAAGCAGCAAGAGAAATTCCTTCGTTGATGGTCAATGGGAATAACATATTTATCCATCAAGATTTCGCCAAAGAGACTGTTTCTGTTCGCAAAGAATTCACTGCTCTTCGTCCTCAATTAAGAAGTCTTGGTTTCAAGTATGGTCTTTTTGATCCCTCAACAATGCGTATTTGGAAAGATAACTTTTCGAAATCCTTTCAGCGTCCTCAAGAACTGAAACAATTTCTGGATCTACAGTCACAGCCTTTAATGGATACTCATGAATATACTACTTGACTGTTTCCAGTCATGTACTTTTTGACAAATTACTGAGTTATTCTTCATCGGGCTCCAACGGTATCGGTCATGCTTGTTGAGCATGTGTGCGTTTCACTCCTGATATTAATGTATTCTGTTTGTCTTTTTTCCATGTTTTATTTTTTCCCTTTCATCTTCCATGTTCTAGAGCTACTACTTTCTCACAACCTCTTTGTATTTTTCACTATCCTCCTCTTTATCCTTTTTCTTTCTCTCTCTCATTATGGCTAGCTTACATAATATTAAAGTAGTTTCATTAAATGTTAAAGGTTTGCGTCATCCAGTTAAACGCACAAAAATTTTAGATTATCTAGGTAGTTGCAAGGCTGATATTTGTTTTATTCAGGAGACTCATATAGATGATAAAATCTTAGATTATATGAAGAAAAAATGGGTTGATACTATTGTTTCATCTCCTGCTAATGGAAAAAAAATGGGGTTGCTATCTTTTTTGCAAAAAACTACACTGCCAAATTCTGAATAAAACTTCAGATGCTGAGGGGAGATATATTATAGTTAAAATTAAAATACATGATTCAGTCATCTTTTTACTCAATGTTTACGGCCCTACGGCGGATGACCCTCTTTTTTGGTCTAACCTTACTACTGAGGTCTTGAAATTGGGTACAGCTCCGTTAATTGTAGGAGGCGATTTTAATGTCATAGCTGATCCTCTATTAGATAGATTATCCTGTACTAAATTTCACCCTCCTAAGGTTTTTCATGCTTTCAGATTATTTATTCAAACCACTAAATTAGTTGATATATGGCGCCTACATTTCCCTACAGAAAAAAGTTTTACATTCTTTTCAAACCCTCATAATTCTCATTCTAGAATTGATTATTTATTGGTCTCTAGACAATTAATTCAATCCGTGAGTTCTCCCAACATTGGCAACATTGATATCTCTGATCATGCTTTAATTTCTTTTGTTTTGAATTTGAATTCATCTTTTACAAATAAATCCAGATGGCGAATGAATACTGATATTGTTCTTAATGAACGTAATAAACCAAAACTCTTAACTGCAATTCAAGATTATTTCCTACTTAATCTTGAAGGTACCACTTCTATGGTTAATAGATGGGATGCTTTTAAAGCATACCTTAGAGGTGTAACTATTTCCATCATGGCTTATGAAAATAAATCCTTCAATAGTAATATTAAAAATATAGAAAAACAAATTGCGAAATTTGAGAGACTTTTCATAACGTCTAATGATCCTCAATATAGACTTAAACTGCAAAAGCTTCGGTATGAATTTAATTCAATACTTAGCAGAAGAGCTGGCATTCAGATTTCTAACTCTAAAGCCAAATTTCGTTTTAATGCCAATAGATCTGGGAAACTCCTAGCCAATTATTTACGTATAAAAAAGAGCAAATCTCAAATAAACTCTATTCATGGACCTAGTGGCAAAATTGCTTTATCTCACAATGATATTGTTAATGAATTTCTGGATTTTTACTCGAATCTATATAACAAGCCTGATTTTCAGGATGCCTCTTTAATTGATTCCTTTTTAACTACATGTGGTTTATCCAGCATCTCTCAATCAGATAAAATAGGGTTAGATTCTCCCATCACTACAGATGAAATTTTGTTAGCCATAAAATCTCTTAAAAAAAATAAGTCTCCTGGTCCAGATGGTATCTCGGCTGAGTTTTATAAGGAATTTCAAGTACAACTTTTGCCCTTTTTATTTCAACTTTTTACCTCTTTTGGTTCTTCAGGAATTACTTCAGGCTCTTTTACTGAGGCTTTAATTGTCGTGCTTCCCAAGCCAGATAAAGACCCCACCATTGTGTCAAATTACCGGCCTATATCTCTAATTAATCAAGATTGTAAATTATATGCTAAAATATTGGCATCTAGATTAGCTCCTGTAATGCATTCTATTATACACTCAGATCAATCTGGCTTTATGAAAAACAGGTACTCTGCAAACAATACAAGAGCCTTGCTACATGTTATTGAACAAGCTCCCAATTTAACTTTACCTTCAGGAATACTGGCCTTAGACGCTGAGAAAGCTTTTGATAAAATTCATTGGCAATTCTTATTTAATACCTTATTGTCATTTAATTTTGGTGAGGCATTTATTCGCATGATTTCTGCTCTGTATTATGCCCCTACTGCTCGTTTATTTATCAATGGCCAAATCTCAAATCAATTTTCACTTTTTAGAGGTACAAGACAAGGTTGTCCTCTTTCCCCACTTTTATTCCTTATTGGTATTGAACCATTTCTCAATGCTATACGAAAATGTGATGATATTAAAGGAATTAATATTAAAGATGTTACTATAAAAACTTTAGCTTATGCAGATGATGTACTCCTATTTATTAGTGACCCTATAATCTCATTCCCTTCCCTATTAGAGATTATCAAAAAATATTCTACAGTCTCTGGATATAAATTAAATACTAACAAAACTGAATTTTTTCCCTTGAACATTTACTGTACCCCTGATATGATACCTATGACTGATATTATTTGGCAAAAGGATAAATTGAAATACCTTGGGATTTTATTCTCATCCTCTATAAAATCAACAATAACATTTAACTGTAACTTTATTTTAAATTATATAAAAGATAAAGTGTCTAAATGGTCTTCATTACATCTTTCATGGTGGGGTAGAATGGATTCCGTTAAAATGACAATTGCTCCAAAAATTTTCTACACCCTCGCCATGATTCCTACTCAATTTTCACTAAAGTTTTACAAAGATGTTGATAGAATTTTATCCAGATTTCTTTGGAACTGTAAACCGCCCCGTATCAGTTATAAAAAATTAAAAATGTCTAAATGTAATGCTGGGTTTGGATTACCAGACTTTTTCCTCTACCACAAAGCCTTTATTTTAAAGCAAAGTTCCATATGGTTTGATCAATCCTGTTTAAACAATTCTCCTATTTGGCTTGATATTGAGAAATCATTGGTAAATCCATTTCCACTCCCCACTTTGTTAACTATGTCTAATAGGTCATCAGTTTTGCATAAATCCGTTATACTAAAGTCCACTAAAATGATTTTTAATGATATAGATTCAATTTTTCTATCTCCTATGTCTATTACTGAAGACATGTCACTATGGTATAGCAATGTTATCAAGCTGAATAGGAATGTTAGTTACTGGTATTCATGGATTAATGCTGGTATTTTTTATCTTAAAGATATATATTCAAACAATGCTTTTTTATCATTTGAGTTTTTACGAACAAGATTTAATTTACCTCAAGCTGATTTTTCTAAATATGAACATTTATGTAATTCCATTTTAGATTCTTTTCCTCAAGATATTCCCTCTAATGTTAAAGCTGATTTATCAATTTACATTCAAACTGTCTCTACTTCAGCACATGGTGTTTCTATTTTATATAAAAAATTATCTAATTCTCTAGGCAGCAACATTACTTTGCTTTCAGTATTTTGGAATAATGAACTTTCACTTTCACTATCCATTGATATATGGAAGGATATTTGGCTTAATAGTATTTCTGGTTGGCTGCCTGTTTCACTTTATCAAACCAACTCATATATCTTATTTAATTGTTTATGGACTCCATTACGTCTCTTCCAAGCTAAACTTCTTCAATCTGCTTCTTGTTGGCACTGTAAATCACACCCTGGTACATTACAGCATATGCTTTTTAAATGCCCTTTAATTTTTAAATTTTGGACTGATGTTTGGGATATTATAAAAAAGATATTAAATATTTATGAGGATGTTTCTTACAATATGTTAATTTGCAAATCTGCTCTTCTTTCACATAGTTTAAATGACTTAGAAGGTAAACTTTTTAATTTCCTAATATCAGCTGCTTTGAAATCTATTACATTTTGCTGGAAAGATGTCTCGCTATTATCAGTACATGCTTGGTGGTCATGGGTTATTTTTACAAGAAAAGGAGCTCAATTGTCCTTGACTGGGCTCAACCATAACTCCAACTCTTTTCATGCTTTTTGGATTCCTGTTGATGTATATATATCTTCTTAAACGGTTTATGTATAACTAATTTAGCTTTTTATTGATCATATAGTATATTTACTGATTCATATTGTAGCTCTATTTATAGACAATGTAATTTGAATCATTATTGATCCCTTTCCTTCCTCTCCTTTTTATGTTCCCTAAGAATAATTATTTTATCTTACCTAATGTAATTCAATTGATATGCCTGTTTATCTTTCTTACTATAACTAGGTATTTTCGATTTAGAATATTATTTTCTGTAATGTCTGTTACTTGTTTATTATGAAAATTCAATAAAATATTTTGAACTCGAGAACACTATGGAGGGGTGGCTATTATCGCACAAAACAAGGCACATAACGCCAATAGAACGCATGCCTTGTATTTAAAACCTGTTTGTTTGCTCGTAAGAGTGTTCAAGTGTCCTCAGAGCACTATGGATGGATGACTACAGGCGCATAAAACAAGGCACCTGACGCCAATAGAACCCATGCCTCATATATGCAAACTGTTTGGGACTCAGTTCTTCCTCACACCAAAAACAATTTGTCTGGCATAAACGCTGTGAAAGACTTTGCATGCTGGCAATATACTTTTCATAAGAGTGACATTTACATGTATTTTAAATGAGGCATTCTTAAATCTTACTAAGGAATCCGTCTTGGTTAACATTCAAAATTGAGACTTAGAATATAATGTTCAAAACCGTACATCTACCCTTTAAAAAAATCTCTCGAGCAGGGCATATACCTCTATCTGTAAAAACACATTATATAAACCTTTATTTAATTTTACCTTTTTACCCTCCTTTTATTTAACACTAGAGTGTGACTACAAAGGACACCACCTCCTACCTGATCGGCCTACACAATAATCAAAACTCGTTCATAATTCCTTCCTACTCATACACTCTAAACCCGGTTGCAAAACAATACAAATATATATGCAATCTGAGGGGAGATAGTCCATTACACACGAGTATGAGGGATACTTCCACCTCCACTCAGTCCATGCAGTGTGTGTTTGTAAATTAATAAACATAATTTTTTAAATCCATTAGACTTCTCCTCTTCTTCTGGTATAAATTTGTATTGTTTTGCAACCGGGTTTAGAGTGAATGCCATTAAGATGTTACAGAATAAAAACAGTGGTTGAAATTACCATAAGCCACCCTTGACTGGATGGTGAGTATACTGTAGATGGGCCCGTAGGCTCCAAATTTCCAGAGAGCGAGAGCGATGGCACTTTGGCTGTGTAGAAGGGGATCGTCCCTGTCAGAAACCTCTTGAATCAGGGGAACTTATTTAATATTCAGCTTGGGCCCGAGGGTACCAAGTTGCTGGAAAAGGAAACACTGAGTCACGTCCTTACATCAGCCCCACAGGTACTTTCAATTTGCTCTTGAAAGTGCGTCCGTCTCTGGTAATTTCAACCACTGTTTTTATTCTGTAACATCTTAATGGTAAACACAATAGATACCAAGTACCCCTTATGTTAATTTCCCAGGTACCCCCCTTCTAGTCCTGAGGAAGACCCCGCTTTAAGGACCTAAGCAGCCTACTTTTCCTTAGGGGTCGAAACGTCGACTGCGTCACCACCTTGTGCCAGTTTGGTCAGCAGTGCTTTTTCACTGTGACAGTGTATTTCAAACAATGGCTATGTATTTGTCAGTATTCAATTGTTAGGCTGAGCAAAGCCGGCTCTAATTGTAAATAATGGTGTGATGTATTGATTGTCACTACCTTTCTTTTTTCAACTTCCCAATCCTCACTTGATGCACATTACCCTCTTTACCCCCTTTCTCCCCCACCACGTGGGGCACTTGTTGATACGTTGTTCAAGATTTTCTGCTGGTTTTTGAACATCACTTAGATGCTCAAAATGATTAAATAATATTGAACATAGTAGTCTGGTGTACGAGTGTATCAATGCCCACTGGCGCTTTATTACGTGTGTTTCTCTGAATTGTACTACTGGGACCCACTTTACTCTGTACTGTCCTTTACCCAGGTCCCAGTGGCTTGTTTGGGTTTACCCCCTTGTTTGTAACTCAGGTCCCTGCTTAGCGGGAAAATTCTCTGATTTAACGGAGGTTGTAAGGTTACACCAGGGGGCTCCTCTAGACGTGATCTTCCCTCTGCAGCTTGCCCTTATGTGGCCATATTGGAAGATGTTGCTAAATGGCACGCTAAAGCAAGTGAGACTACCTTAGAATTGATGAACAGAGTGGCCCAATGGATCAGCAGGAATTTTATGCTCCAAAGGTAGCTTACTGACAAAAATCGTTATGACCAGGTGGGTGGGCTGGGAAGGAAAAATGTGTAAGGAGCTAGAGGGAGATTGTGTCATTATTATCTTTAGGAATCCCATGTTGGCCAGGCATTTGCTAGGGCATGTAGGGCAAGTAATTCCCCATCAAAGTAAGATCAGGATTCTATCACTGGGATTCTTTTACAGTGACCTGTCTGGGAGGTCACACTCTATTCCCCCAGCGACACCCCACTTTGGTATTCCTGTCTTTAATCGATTCTTTCCCCTAGGTAACATGTCTGAAAATGATTGACTCAGATCCCCCAATGTGTTAACATTATATTCCATTAAAGAGCCTGGGACCTTTTCCATCCTTCCTATCACTCAAGCCACCCAGGCCCCCATTTATGCCCCTGAAAAGTTTAAAAAGGGGATTATGTCAACCAATTAATCCGTTTTAAGGTATCCTGGGATCCTGAAACATGATTGGAGTATTCTTTTTTGGAACATAGCGGACCTAGCCAGTAAACCGGCCTGTGAAGACTGGGGGCGTTATATACGGGAATATGATATAGTATTGTTTCAGCAGAGCTGGGCAACTGAGGAAATTTTATTGGATGGTTATCAGTTGTATTCAGTTCCTGCAGTCTGTTCTGCTGCAGGCCTGGCCAAAGCAGGGTTAACAGCATGGTTTAAAGTCACATTGGATTGTACTATATCAGTGATCCCTGCAGATAGTCTCCTAATCCAAGCATTCTTCACCAAGTGGCCAAATGGTATGTGTATTGTTTTACTTAATTCTTTACAATGTTTTTTTGGCGCAGATCATGCTACCAACTTTAAAGAACTGATGGATTTTATATCAGACCTGGAGGAGCTTTTGGCCTCTGTGTGTCATGGTTTTAATATTATTATAAGGTGTAACTTTAAAGTCAAATTGGGGCCTACCCAAGTGGAGATTGTCTAATATATGTTCGATAACTCCTCTACCGGATGTGATAGCAAGCTGGAGATAAGGGGGGCTAGGCCTTATTCCAACTCATTAAACTGTTTAACCTGCTAAATTTTATGAAGGCATTCGATCCTTTATACCCAACTAAAGTAACCTTTGAGAGGGGGGGAGAGTTCCTTTGTGATTGATTACATTTTTATAGATCAGGAACATTGCACCAGTGTTACAGGGGCTAAAATTGATTTAAGCCTGTTTAGTGAACACAACCCCCTGAGCCTTGAATTAGGCATTTGGAGGAGAGGGGAGGATCAATGAACGTGCCTTCACAATCTCTAGACACTAAAACACAAGGGTGACGTCTGGTTTGGAGAAATGTGGATATGACCATCCTCCTAGGTAAATTATGCTCCAATTACTTCCTCTGGTACTTGCCTGCCTCAAGCCACCAGAATGCTCCTGTGCAGTGACCTCCTACTATGTAGACCTAGGAGTAGTGGTAAGGGGTGTGCTAATGAAATCTAGCAGATCTAGGGCAGATGGTTTTATATGGTTTGACCAAGCCTGCAGAAAGGCCTCAAAGTCCCCACAAGAGGCTTTTAAGACTGATCCAAGGCATGTGCTAAAGGTGCATCAATTTAGACAGGCTTACAGGGATGTGCACAAGATCAGGCAGAATCAATTACAAGATGAGTCCTGGGGAGAGTTGGAAAGGGTCTGTAGGCTGAAAGATTCCAGAACCTTCTGGGCTGTTATTAGGAACATCAAGTCAAAGGGGGTCCACTCTAACACTGTAATCACCACCATAGGCCTGCAGGCCTGGGTCAAACATTTTAAAATAGTTTATGGGTCCCTAAGTGATCTGGAGGCGGTTGAGGAGGAAGTCGAATTTTCCTTGCTATTGGAATTCTCTGTAGAAGAAGTAACGGTGGCTATTAACAAACGTATGAAGGCACCAGGCAAAGAAGGAGTCCCAATGGACCTATATAAAATTACCCCAGACCTATGGGCTTTTTTACTTTGTAACTGCTTTAATGACTTATATGAGACTGGCTTACCACAATAATGGCATTCAGTCATCATTGTCCCTGTCTTTAAAAAAGGCATTCCCCACTAGTCCGAATTCTATCATCCAATCTCATTATTGGACTCTGGTGTCATGATAGTGCGCAGAGTGGTTTTGGGTTGCCTTTTGGACTGGGTGAGGCCTACTGGTATTCTGTTGGATGTGCAGTACGAATTTTGAGAGAGGCTGGGCACAATGGAGCAATGTTTAAACCTGCACTTGCTGATAAGTAAGTATACCATTGCTAAGCAGGACTCCATATGCCTGGCCTTCATGGACGTGTACTGAGCCTTTAACAGAGTGGTGAGGTCAAAGCTTTGGGACATACTGACTGACCTGGGGGTCGATGGTGATCTGGTCCTGTTCTTGAGAGCTCTCCATTATGATCTCTCTGCTTCAGTTCGTAATGGTCCTTTAGGCGAGAGGACAGAGGGATTCACGATAGGATGTCGGGTATATCAGGGGTGCGTTTTAGCCCCACCTGCTATTCCTGTTATATATCAATGGCCTTGGCACTGTCTTGTCTGCCAGAGTTACTGATGCCCCGTCACCAGCTGGAAAAAAGGTACCTATATTGTTATACCCGGATGGCACAGTTCTTCTGATCAGAACTCCCAATGGCTTAAAGATATTAATTGATGAATTTATTTTATTTATGGGACCTCTGGGTCTGGCAACAAACCGCTCTAAAACATTCATAATGACGTGGAACCTAAGGCAAACTAAGATGAGTGGCATCAAGTTACGAGCTCAGCCTGTGACCCTTACCCCATAATTCTCCTATTTGGGAGTAGTTTTTGACTCAAAGTGGAATTGGGGACCTTGTATTCCCACTGTAAGGTGAAAATGTACTGGTTCTATTGAGTTTGTTTTTAGTTTGGCTTGACACATTGGGAAAAGCCTGTGGTCCCCCTTTTTGAGATGTATGGGAGAAGGTGTCTCCCTATTTTAATGTATGGCATTACCCTATGGAGCTATATAAAGTCTAAGTTCCTCCAAGGTGTGCAAAACAGAGTATTAAGGAGACTCCTGGGGGTCCCACTGACTAGCTCCACCTATATATCTCAACAGGAGCTAGAGGTGGAATATGCAGAAGAAGCCATTAGTCTAGCCCTATTGTTGTTGTGGTGTTCCATATGGACAAACGCGCATGCCGTCTCCAATAGAGAAATGGTACAGGACTGTCTAAGGTGTGATAGGGTGTTGACCATCCTCTAGCTCTAATACGTGAAGTCTGGTTGTGTGACCTGGGAGTGTGGCAACTTTTCCATTATCCTGAAATGATGGTAAAGCAAGACATATCCCGGTTAAAATTCTTGTTTAAACAAAATAGGCAAATTATTGCAGATATCAATGAGTCCTCCAAAACCACTGGTAGAAAGCACGCTGCTCTGCATGTAACTCTGGGAATGGCACCAAATTTGGACTGGTTGGGAGAGAATACTACTCATATGATTCCGTTTTAGTTTCAAGAGATGGCATTTGAGTTTCCCATTGGGGCAGTATGAGATGGCTAGCATCGCGAAATGCCCTGGTGATGAAGTGTCATCCCAAAGCCTGTTACAATTTGGTATTTTTGTAAATTTTATCAGGAATTTAGAAAGATGTATCTGCTTCCCATTGTCAGGAACTGGGCATTCAGACCCCTCTGGCTGCCCTGGAGTATTTGTAAACAATGGAGTCCCCCTCAGTGTCAGCATTCAGTCTTTCCTAAAAACGTGCCATGGAAAGAAGGAATTCAATGTTGTTTTAGCTATTTTATATGTCTGACTAATTGTTAAGCATTGAAAGCAGTACTATTGCGCTGCTTATTTTTGTTGTTTTTATAATTGGTTTTGTTGGGACAACTGGCCACAGGGGCTAAAAGATATATGCATTTTAATGTCACTGATTATTTTTCTTTGTGATGCAATTTTATCTAACTTGTGATGTATTTTTAAACTGACATGTACTGATTTTTATTTATTGTACTTTTATGTCCACACTTGATGGCAAAATAAAGATTTAAATGAGATGAAGCAAATTATAAAATTGAAAATGTAAAAACGTTCTGTTAATGTGAAAGATTCCGAAATTGGCGATTTCAAATTATGTTGGTTTTCTTAGCTTGATTCATGGGAGCAGTGCAAATACAGAAATCACAATATAGGGGCCGATTCCAATCTCGGTCGGAGGCGCACCCAATACCATTCGGTCGGGAAAAAAGCCATGCGAAAGCCTGTTTCCCGACCGATCCGTACAGCACACCGAACGAGCAAGTACGATGCGCACAACAGCAAAGAATCCGGCCGAGCCGTACTCACCCAAACCAGGTCCTGTTCTCCGACCGAGGCGAATCCGGAAACGCCGAATCGAGTCGCACGGAAGGAAAAATGCAGCCCCGTCCGGCCGGACAAGTACGATGCGCTTTCCGTACGCGCCCGAACCCGTCGCTACGCACGGCACGTCAAAGCATCCGGGAGAGGCGCACATAAGCTCCGATTCGCGCCACAACACGATCCACGGCTACGAGGCGAACACGCCAGCGGCGAGGACGACGCGAAGCGGCGAGGACGAGGCGAAGCGACGAGGACGAGGCGAAGCGGCGAGGACGACGCAAAGCAACGAGAAGGACGAACGACACGAACCAACCATGAATCCCTTCGTACCGATCATACCAATATTCTACATCTACTACCGGAACAGGCACGGACGCGTACGGCGCAGAAGGTAAGCCAGACACCAACCACAAAACACATACAACACGTACACGACACATCACACACACACACACAGGGATGCAGAATATACTTACACCAGCAACAGCAGCACCATAGGGGGGGATGCCCATCACCAATGCCACATATGCACACAGGGGCCTGAATGCGCACCACCACCCATACCCAGGGGTGGCATGTTGCCTACCACCACTACCACCCTCACCCAGGGGGGGCAGGATGCCTACCACTACTACCACCCTCACCCAGGGTGGGCTGGATGCCTACCACTAGTACCACCCTCACCCAGGGGGGCAGGATGCCTACCACTACTACCACCCTTAGCCAGGGGGCAGGATGCTTACCACTACTACCACCCTTAGCCAGGGGGGCTGGATGCCTACCACTAGTACCACCCTCACCCAGGGGGCAGGATGCCTACCACTACTACCACCCTTAGCCAGGGGGGCAGGATGCCTACCACTACTACCACCCTTAGCCAGGGGGCAGGATGCTCACCACTACTACCACCCTCACCCAGGGGGGCAGGATGCCTACCACTACTACCACCCTTAGCCAGGGGGCAGGTTGCTTACCACTACTACCACCCTTAGCCAGGGGGCTGGATGCCTACCACTACTACCACCCTCACCCAGGGGGGCAGGATGCCTACCACTACTACCACCCTTAGCCACGGGGGGCAGGATGCCTACCACTACTACCACCCTTAGCCAGGGGGCAGGATGCCTACCACTACTACCAACCTTAGCCAGGGGGCAGGATGCTTACCACTACTACCACCCTCACCCAGGGGGGCAGGATGCCTACCACTACTACCACCCTTAGCCAGGGGGCAGGATGCCTACCACTACTACCACCCTTAGCCAGGGGGCAGGATGCCTACCACTACTACCACCCTCACCCAGGGGGGCAGGATGCCTACCACTACTACCACCCTTAGCCAGGGGGCAGGATGCTTACCACTACTACCACCCTCACCCAGGGGGCAGGATGCCTACCACTACTACCACCCTTAGCCAGGGGGCAGGATGCTTACCACTACTACCACCCTCAGCCAGGGGGGCAGGATGCCTACCACTACTACCACCCTCACCCAGGGGGCAGGATGCCTACCACTACTACCACCCTTAGCCAGGGGGCAGGATGCTTACCACTACTACCACCCTTAGCCAGGGGGCTGGATGCCTACCACTAGTACCACCCTCACCCAGGGGGGCAGGATGCCTACCACTACTACCACCCTTAGCCAGGGGGCAGGATGCCTACCACTACTACCACCCTTAGCCAGGGGGCAGGATGCCTACCACTACTACCACCCTTAGCCAGGGGGCAGAATGCTTACCACTACTGCCACCCTCACCCAGGGGGCAGGATGCCTACCACTACTACCACCCTTAGCCAGGGGGCAGGATGCTTACCACTACTACCACCCTCAGCCAGGGGGCAGGATGCCTACCACTACTACCACCCTTAGCCAGGGGGCAGGATGCCTACCACTACTACCACCCTTAGCCAGGGGGCAGGATGCTTACCACTACTACCACCCTCACCCAGGGGGCAGGATGCCTACCACTACTACCACCCTTAGCCAGGGGGCAGGATGCTTACCACTACTACCACCCTCACCCAGGGGGCAGGATGCCTACCACTACTACCACCCTTAGCCAGGGGGCAGGATGCCTACCACTACTACCACCCTTAGCCAGGGGGCAGGATGCTTACCACTACTACCACCCTTAGCCAGGGGGCTGGATGCCTACCACTAGTACCACCCTCAGCCAGGGGGGCAGGATGCCCACCACTACTATCACCCTCACCCAGGGGGCAGGATGCCTACCACCACTACCACCCCCACCCATAGGATGGACAATGCATGACACAACCAGCACACCACAACCTAGGGAATGCAAGAAGAAGACATCCCCCAACACCATGACAAGCGTGTGTAGACTGTGTCAAATGCCTACAACACCGAACATGACTTCTAACATACAATGTGACCCCCTAGCACATGTGCCACACAAATATGTGTGTGGCACACACAACGCAAGCAGGCCATGACCATTGTGGCAATGGGGTCCAAACCCCCATCATCACAGTGACCAAAAGGCAAGTGTGGGGTCCATAGCTGCAGCACATTTTGAACATTGTGGCAATGGGGTCCAAACCCCCATCATCACAGTGACCAAAAGGCAAGTGTGGGGTCCATAGCTGCAGCACATCTTGAACATTGTGGCAATGGGGTCCAAACCCCCATCATCACAGTGACCAAAAGGCAAGTGTGGGGTCCATAGCTGCAGCACATTTTGAACATTGTGGCAATGGGGTCCAAACACCCATCATCACAGTGACCAAAAGGCAAGTGTGGGGTCCATAGCTGCAGCACATCTTGAACATTGTGGCAATGGGGTCCAAACCCCCATCATCACAGTGACCAAAAGGCAAGTGTGGGGTCCATAGCTGCAGCACATTTTGAACATTGTGGCAATGGGGTCCAAACACCCATCATCACAGTGACCAAAAGGCAAGTGTTGACAAAGTAAGAGGTGCAACTGCCAAACTGCATGGATGATTCCTGGTCACAGAACAACAAACACATCAGTGGCAAAGTAGTGTATGTGTCCCATTGCAACATAAATTGGGGAGCCAAATCCTGCAGTGCAAATAAGACATAACTTTGGCCATGTGCAGACAAACAACACCCATGGGGGCTGACACCGTCAACAATCATCAATGACACAATGACAGAAGTGACCATCCGAATGCAGACCCACATATTTGCACCAATGGGCACACACATGCAGATACCCTGTGGAGACTGCAGATGTGAGGCGAACAGATACCATACCATGGCAGCAATGGGACACACAATCAACAATTAGCAACAAATGAGGGCTCCCGTCCCATCAGCCTGGTCATGGAAGTGCCAACGGAATCATCAGCACAGATCCAACACACTTGTATAGCAATGTTGCACTGACAACACAGATGAGTCCTTCCCCATTGATGCCCAAACCTGCATGTTCACTGGAGATGGCCACACGGTCAGGGAAGTAGACGAATAGAACAATGGCAGGCACAACAGATGTGCAGGGGTGGAAGCCACAGATGTGAAGTTGCCAATCTAAGTAGGAAATCTCATTGCCAAATACTGAACACATGACACCCTCAGATGCTGCTATGGATGACATGGATACACCACAGGATAGGACACATAACCCCTGGACCACATGGGTTCCTGCACAGTAACACTTCATAATCATGAGACCAAATATCACCATCACTGCAGCAAGGACATTGTTAGCATCATCAACATCATGTACATCAGAAGCAAAAGCACTAGAGAACAGAAAGTTGCTTTATTCAGCATATGTGGCATTAAAAGTAGAAGTCCGGTAGAACATAAACAAAGGCCAATGGCCAGTCCATCAACAAAGTCACAAGTGGGTGACAGTGGCAGATGCCACCCTACACATGCCTGCACAAAACCAGGGACAATCCACTAGGAGGGGCAACCGGGGGGTAGGCCAGGCACCGCAGGGACAGGATCAGGGCTCACCAGGAGGAAGCAGGGAAGGGGTGGTGGGTGCTGGAGAGCCACTGACAACTGCAGTGGAGGTGTCTGACATGGTGTGTGCCGGCACAACTGGGGGCATGGCTCAGATGTTGTGGGTGCCGGCACGACTGCAGTGGACCCTGCAGATGGAGTGGACAGGTCCGCCACTGCAGTGCCCAAGTCAGACAGGGTGGTAGTGGACTCCACTGCAGTGCCTACCACCAGGGGAGGAGAATGGGGAACAGGCAAGGTGGGCTGGACAGAGGGGAGGACACCCTCACCACATCAGTGGCACAGACAAGCGCAGCGGGGGTGTGGTGCCGGGAGAGCAAGTGGCAGGGGAGAAGGCCGGAGCCTCTTGGGGATGGTATATCTGTGGGTGGGGGAACCTGGGGCAGGGTGTGGCGGGGGCACCTGTGGAGTGGGGGCCTGAGGGATGGAGGAAGGTGACCTGGTGCTTGAGCTGCAGGGCGGCGGCGGGGTCTTGCTCTTACCACTCTGGGGGACTTGCGGGTGGGGGCCTCAGTCTGTCTGCGCCTGGGGGAGTGTGTCCGGGGGCGAGGGCACTCTGCTCCGTGTGGGGGGCTTCCTCTTCCCCCTGGATGCTGGGGCAGCTGGATCGGAGGGGAAGAGGCCGAGGTCACTGAGGAAGAGGCGCTGGGTCTTTGGGGTTGCAGGTGAGGCAAGGGATGGTGCTTTGGAGGGAGAGGCAACTGAGGACTGTGCAGTGCCCGTGGATGCGTGTGTGTACCAGGGCCCCATCCCCTGTGAGTCTGGTTTCAGTCCCCTGACTGTGCGTGCGTGTGCGTTTAGTTTGTGGCGTGTGTGTCTGTGTGCTGGATGTGTGTGTGCTGGTGTGTGCCTGTGCCGGTGTGTGTGTGCTTGGGACGGGCAAGGTGCTGGGGAGTGTGGATGGAGCAGAGGCAGGAGGGGTGAGGGACTGTCTGAGGAGGGACACTGCTGCCGTCAGGGAGGAGTCCATGGACCTGTTGCCCCTCTGTAGGTCAGACATGCCCGATGAGATGCCCTCCATGAACGACACCAGCTGAGTCAACAGTGCGGTGTGCGCATGGAGGACACTCAGCATGGCTGTCTGCCCTACATGGAGCTGGCGAAGGAGGTACACAGACTCCTCACTCAGGGCAGCAGGGGACACAGGGGCAGGGGGTGCGGTGCCTGGGCCAAAGGAGACATGCTCCCGAACATGGGAGCCTCCACGGACCTTGGGAATGGGAGCCGATGGGAGGGCGGTGGTGGTGATGGTGGTGGCGGGGACAGCAACACTAGCTGGGGTGTGGTGGCTGCTGACACCCGCCTCCACAATGGAGTCATCCTCCGAGTTGCTCTGGTCCTCAGCTGAGGTGGATGGTGCTGAGGATTCCTCGGTGTGGCTCCCCTCGCCCTCCGTGCCACTGGGTCCCTCCGACCACTCCTCGGCTGCTGACCCAGTCTGGCTCTCTGGCTCCTCCTGGTCCGTGGAGCTGTCCCCTTCCGTGGCCGTGGATGTATCTGCAAACAATGGGGAAACAGACAGACATCAGTCACCTGCACCAAACGCACACACCACTGTGAGCACAGCACATCACAGAGCAAGCCCTGGCATCATTAGTTGTAAATTGCTAAAAATGCCCTAACTGAACAGGAGAAGCCAATTGTCAGTCTGATGCCAAGCATGGCACTCACATCCCACATGGCCTTGCACCCATCTGTCTGGTGTCTGTTGGATTGCAACACCCCAGTGTGGACACATGCACCAAGTACACAGTAGTTGGACACTGCAGAGGACACGGTGTGGACACATCACAGCTCTTGCCACTGAGTGAGTACAGGTTTCCGGATGAAAGGGATGCCCAGAGTCAAATAGGAAATGCATGTGATGCATACCAGCGACAGACACCATGATGCACCCATGTCCTGATAGCCAGCGCCACTATGGTGTGCATGTAGCACATGTCACTCCCCTGCAGGACCACAAATAAGTTGACACATGCCATGGCAGAGGCATGACTGCTAAGTCATACATCACTGTCTCAGTGATGTATGACTTGGCAGCCAGACAACAACACTATGCACTGTGTCACAATAGTAGGTCATGGGGAATGCAAGTCCTGGAGCTGCACAAGTGCACATGTACATCCCCCACACAACACATCATCTCAACCCTCATCTGTCCAGGTCACACCTATTGGACATATGGGAGACCTGTGACACTACCCTCTGAACCTGAGCCCCTCACAATTTGCTGTGAATGGGGAACAGCTGCCTGAACATCACATTCGCATACCCCAGTCTGCACGGGCAGCTGATCAAACACCTATGTGACACACAAGTATCGTCTCCTATGGTCACATCTCCAGGGGCATGCTGAGCCCCTACCAAGAAACACCCCAGCAGTCCTGGCAACTAATCCACAGCACACTGACACAGAGGCAGACACCGGAGGGGTCAAATCACTGTGCACAATGTGTCAGCTGATACACGGGAGTGGGAGTACAGAGTGCATTGCATGGCCTGGAGTAGGCATGACTGTCCTGCTCCACATGAATGAGGGATGTGCCCTGGACAGTGGATAGCTGGCTATGTATGTGTGACACACGTAATCTGCACACTCCTGGGGCACAAACATTGTTCCCACCCGCTGCATGGGCGTGTGCCACATACCCCAGGCACATGTGGTGGCTCAGCTCAGCAAGTGGACCGCATATCAAAGCAACACGCAGATCACATGTCCAAACACAGGCGTTGTGTGAACAATGGACCCACCCATGATGCCCACAACAGAGTTAGGGAAACAGATGCTGTTCCCCACCTTTAGTGAAGCAAACTGCAAGGACACAGTCCCAAGTGACACAATTCCCTGACTGTAAGGGCCACACCTGGGTATCAGATGAGCAGTGGGCAGTGCACAATAGAGGGACATGGCTCCTGGACAACATGACTGCTGCACTGTGGCAGTTGAACCAGGCCAGAGGAGGGCACAAAGCATGTAATACAGAGTTCACAGTGCAGTCTTTGACTCACCCCCTCCTTGCTGCTGTCTGGCCTTCAGCTGCCCATCCAGGTCTGGAAAGACCACCGCCAGGATCTGGAGCATGTGGGGGTCAGGGTCCGTGTTCCGCCCCTCCTGCGAGGAGGCGACAGCTTTAGCTGGACACGTGCAATCCTCCGGGTCCAGCCCTAACGGTCCTGCCACCTCTTCTGGCAGTTGCGGATCCGGCGCTTGTAGACCCCCACGGACCGGACAGCCCGGACGATGTCCTTCCAGATTTCCTGCTTCCGATGGGCATTAACCTGTCAGGATGACAAAGTGAAAAGGCCATTACCACACATGCAACATATCCGTGCATGACACAGTTGTATATACATGTCTCAATCACAGGGGCACATGATGTACACAGGCAGTGCAAAGCTGCCCATGGACAGTTTGCCAGACGTCACTACATGGTATCATTGCATGGGAAGTAAAACCATGTTCAAATGCACTGTCACTGCACCATACCTGTCCAGTGCAAGTCACTACACACTATGGGGGGTGACAACTACTCAGTGAGCCTGCTAGCCAGTGGCGTGCAGACTCTCAGCCTTGCTAGTCAGACAAAATGCACATTCAGAAAGGCAGTGCACAGAACACTCACCTGCTCCCCTGGTGTCCCATACAGCTTGCTGTACTGTGGAAGTAGGCTGTCCAGCAGGGCCTGGTTCTCTTCAAGGCTGAAGGCTGGGGCTCTCTCCACAGTACGTGCCATTGCAGGGTCCAGAGGGGCAGAGACAGCAGCAGTGCAGTGGCAGATGTCGTCCTGGAGCATGTAGTGCAGGCAAGTGGGCTCTCAGGGGAACAGCCAGCAATATATATGTGCTGGAGAGGCAGATACTGTCCCTTGTGTCCAAAGTGATAGGTCCAAGTCGTTTGCATCTTCTGAATCTGGCCAATCCATGGAATAGCAGCACCAAAACACGCCCACAGCATCCTTCAAATCTTCAACTTCATGACATACATGATTTTGCAACATTGTTGTGGGTGACCAACTGATTTTCCAGCAACCGACTCGTTCGAAATTGACAACGCGTCCGTTGCCAGGCAAGGCCATTGTCAATGGAGTGCGCACCGATCGGTCCATTGCGGTACAACGCGCACAGGGGTACAACGCGTACCCGCACACATTGAAAGCAATGGGCCGGCCGGAGGCACCGATCGGTCCATTGCAGTTCAACGCGCACAGGGGTACAACGCGTACCGCGCACATTGAAAGCAATGGGCCAGCCGGAGGCACCGATCGGTCCATTGCGGTACAACGCGCACAGGGGTACAACGCGTACCGCGCACATTGAAAGCAATGGGCCGGCCGGAGGCACCGATCGGTCCATTGCAGTTCAACGCGCACAGGGGTACAACGCGTACCCGCACACATTGAAAGCAATGGGCCGGCCGGAGGCACCGATCGGTCCATTGCGGTACAACGCGCACAGGGGTACAACGCATACCCGCACACATTGAAAGCAATGGGCCGGTCGGAGGCACCGATCGGTCCATTGCAGTTCAACGCGCACAGAGGTACAACGCGTACCCGCACAAATTGAAAGCAATGGGCCGGCCGGAGGCACCGATCGGTCCATTGCGTTACTAACGCGCACAGGGGTACAACGCGTACCCGCACACATTGAAAGCAATGGGCCGGCCGGAGGCACCGATCGGTCCATTGCAGTTCAACGCGCACAGGGGTACAACGCGTACCCGCACACATTGAAAGCAATGGGCCGGCCGGAGGCACCGATCGGTCCATTGCAGTTCAACGCGCACAGGGGTACAACGCGTACCCGCACACATTGAAAGCAATGGGCCGGCCGGAGGCACCGATCGGTCCATTGCTGTTCAACGCATCACTGTACATGTGACTGGCATATGTCAGCATGCCTGTCTCAGATGGACATATGCCAGCCACAGATAGCTCCCAGGGAGTGAGGGGCACACCTACATCACGACAGCCTGTCCAAACTTTATCATAAGGCATGTAAGGCTGCATTTCCTATTGTGTGTATGTTGGTGTACATGTTGTCCTGTGGGTGTCACCTGTGGGCAGCCACCCCCAGGCTGTGCACGTGTTCATGGGGACAGGATCCTGGGTGTTACGTGTACGTGACCACTGTGATGTGCAACTGTTCATATCTGTGCATGTGCCATGGTCACATTTCACAGTGGTGTATGTGTATGTCATGTCACATACCCCGTGAGTCCCATGTGGGACGGTATGTTTGAGCCAGGGTGTCCCAGTGGCACAATAGTGATGGTCCTCCACAGTCTTTGTGCATGTGGTGTTTACAATGTCTCTGATTTCATGTGCACAATGGGAGACAGTCTCCACATCCACGTTGTGTGTGCATGGACTCTGATGTTGTGCGTGTGTGTCACAGACGTCCATGTCTGTCCTGCCGTGGCAAGTGGGGCCACTACCTGTGGGGGTCATGGTTGTTTTGCTGTGGTGTATACATGATACTCCATGTAATGGCAGTGTCCATGTGGCATTACAGGGTCCCTGGGAATGTACCTGTCGTTGAGCTGTGGTGCCTGGGGCACATCTGTCCTCACATGTCCCTGTGGGGGTTATTGTGACACGGCAGCAGGAGATGGGAACTGTGACACGGCCTCATGATGTCCAATGGGCCAACCTGGGACTAATTGATGCCACCTGTTGGACCGTGTTGACAGATGTTGGCCATGTATGTACCATACATGTCCTTCCGGTACTGCACACTTCATGTAGTTGTGCCTCATAATGATGTATGTTGGGATCTTGAGTGTGTTCAATGCCGCATATGTGGGGTGACTGACAATCTTGCTTACTTCTCCTCTGCACTGCAGGGCTCCTGCTGTCCATCGGCCATTCCAAGACCTGGCAACGATGGTGGAACGGGACAGCATCCGACGGTACCGCTTCACCAGGCAGCTGATTGAGGATTTGGCAGTGCAGTTGTCCCCACATTTGCAGCCTGGCCGGCCGTATCCTACAGCGCTGACCCCCAAGGTGAAGGTGATGGCAGCCCTACACTTCTTTGCCACTGGTACCTTCCAACATACTGTGGCGACTGCTGGTGGGATGTCACAGACCATGTTCAGCCGTGTGCTCCGCGATGTTTTGGTGGCAATGTTGCTCTTCCTGAACCGGTACATCTATTTCCCTAGACTGCGACGACTCACTGACGTGAAGAGTGACTTTTATGCCCTGGGGAGGATGCCGCATGTCATTGGCTCCATTGATGGAACACATGTGGCTTTGGTACCACCACAGGCCCAGGAGCAGGCCTACAGGAACCGCAAGCACTACCACTCGGTCAATGCACTGGTGGTGTGTCTTGCAGACATGACCATCACACACGTGTGTGCCCGTTTCCCTGGTTCAGCACACGATGCCTTTGTGATGAGGAGTAGTCGCATCCCCAGGATGATGGCACAGATGCAGAACCAGCGTGCCTGGCTTGTCGGTGTGTACTGACTTTGTGCCATTGTGTGTGATCTGATCTGTAGTATTCCGCCCACTTTTCCAAGTCAGCTAATGTGCACTTGTCTGTCCGTAGGTGACTCGGGATACCCCAACATGCCGTGGTTGCTGACACCCCACCTGGCAACGATGGTGGAACGGGACAGCATCCGACGGTACCGCTTCACCAGGCAGCTGATTGAGGATTTGGCAGTGCAGTTGTCCCCACATTTGCAGCCTGGCCGGCCGTATCCTACAGCGCTGACCCCCAAGGTGAAGGTGATGGCAGCCCTACACTTCTTTGCCACTGGTACCTTCCAACATACTGTGGCGACTGCTGGTGGGATGTCACAGACCATGTTCAGCCGTGTGCTCCGCGATGTTTTGGTGGCAATGTTGCTCTTCCTGAACCGGTACATCTATTTCCCTAGACTGCGACGACTCACTGACGTGAAGAGTGACTTTTATGCCCTGGGGAGGATGCCGCATGTCATTGGCTCCATTGATGGAACACATGTGGCTTTGGTACCACCACAGGCCCAGGAGCAGGCCTACAGGAACCGCAAGCACTACCACTCGGTCAATGCACTGGTGGTGTGTCTTGCAGACATGACCATCACACACGTGTGTGCCCGTTTCCCTGGTTCAGCACACGATGCCTTTGTGATGAGGAGTAGTCGCATCCCCAGGATGATGGCACAGATGCAGAACCAGCGTGCCTGGCTTGTCGGTGTGTACTGACTTTGTGCCATTGTGTGTGATCTGATCTGTAGTATTCCGCCCACTTTTCCAAGTCAGCTAATGTGCACTTGTCTGTCCGTAGGTGACTCGGGATACCCCAACATGCCGTGGTTGCTGACACCCCTCAGGAACCCTGTGACACCTGCCCAGATGCGCTACAATGAGGCACATGGTCGGACCAGGAGAGTGATTGAGCGGACCTTTGGTCTCCTGAAGAGCCGCTTCCGCTGCCTGGACAAGACCGGAGGGTCCCTCCCATATGCCCCTGCGAAAGTGTGCAAGATTATCATCGTCTGCTGCATGCTCCACAACCTGGCAGTGCGGAAGGAGTTGCCTCTCATCCAGGATGACAATGACCAACATCCGCCACCTGTGGAGGATCCTGGCCTGGACCACGATGCCAGTGACGATGATGATGATGATGGTGATGGTGATGTCCGCACACAGCTCATCACCAACTTCTTTAGCTGAATGTGAGTATCCTGAGGTGTCATGTCAATGATGTGAGTTGGCATGATGTGTGGGTGGTGCTCTGGTGCTGTTGGAGTGTGTCCATGGGCCACTTGACTGGATGTGTGTTGCGATGTGTGGTGACAGGTGGGCTGTACTCCCCAACAGTGTTGACATGCTAACTTGGTTCTGGGTGGGTATCTTGTAACATGTATTGTGCATGTGTTTTGCTGTTCTGTCCTGTACTCCGTTGCTTTTGACTGTGTGTCATTTCTGTCCTTCACAGGGTACTTTCAGATTCGTTTGGTCAACTGTGTCCACCGACGACGTGATTGCACATCCAGTCTGGTAGCTGTTGTGTCCCTACAGGTGATGTGCGCCACACCCATGGACTTCCTTCCGTCTACAGTTGTTGACTGTGTGCCCGCTGCCAGGTGGGGTTACCTTGCATCTGTAGTGGTTATGCATGTTGCAACTGTGTAATAAACCTGTGCTTCACTTTGTGATGTGCGTTGTCTGTGGTCACACATTTGACTGCCATTTGCTTACTGCACCTGTGGGCTACTTGACTACAACTGGGAATGGGTGTGGTGTCTGTGCATTGCACCGTCTTCCCTGGCAACATCAGTGTAGGCAATGAGTCAGATGGCCTAGGTGTGTATGTGTCGTGTAGCCCTGGTGGTGTGTCTCCCTCATGTGTGTCACGTTTCCTGTACTCACATGCCTGTGTTGTCCTTGCTGTTGCAGTTCGCATACACAGTGTAATTTTGCAGTTCATCATCCCCATAACAGCACCCACGTTGGAATCACGACAGAGGCAAGTATGGTGTATTAGTGTGTTTATTGTGATACATTTGTGTTAATAGTGCATAGGATGGGTTGTGCTGTACATGAATCTTGCAATCCCAAGTTCCTAGGTGAATTGAAAGTCCGGGTAGACAGGATCCCCAGTATCGGGGCCACAGTTGTCTGACACATTGGTCCAACTTGTACTCCCCATGCAATGTGTGGGAGTAGTGTTGCCGTCAACAGGGTGAACAGTCTGTGCACAAAGGCGAACATCCAGAACAGGTTCAGGCTTCCTGGGAGTTGCGCTTGGCCATCGGCCTCTCACTTTTCCCTCCTCGGACGACCCCTCTTCTTGGGGGGGGCCCTCAAGTGCAGGCTGCTGCGGTGCAGGGGACTCTCCGCCAGAGTCCTCCTCCCTCCCTGTGGCAGTTGCAGTTTGTTCGGCACCAGATGTTGTTGGCACACAGGGAGGTGTGGACTGGTTGCTGTTCATCTGGCGGAGGCATTGTAAAATGTCCCTGTGCACCGCCGTCATCTCATGCAGTGCATCCCACTTGGACTCCACGCGGGACATGTGTGAGTCCACACGGGACATGTGTGACTCCACGTGGGACATGTGGGAGTCCAAGCGGGCATGATGGGCAGCCTGCTGCTGTTTAATGTCTCTGAGGAGCCCCACTACCTGGCTGAGCTCTCCGGTGCTGGACTGGTACGCATCAGCTATGCGTACCAGTTGTGGGTCATCATGCACACCAGCAACGTCTGCAAGCAGCGACCTCTGTCTCCCACCCCTCCCACCACCCCTGCTGACATGTGCAGTGTGTGCAGTGGCACTCACAGATAACCCTGGTCCACCTTGGGGGTTGGTGGTGGTGGTGGTGTCCATGGCCCCAGGTTGGTCCAGGGTCACTGTGCTGGTGTTGCTCCTTATTCTGTCCATGTCGGCAGGGATGGTATTCGTGGTGACAGTCGTTGGAGGGGTGGGTGCAGGGGGTGCAGCTGGTGGTCCTGCTGGTGCTGCAGCTGGTGGTCCTGCTGGTGCTGCATGTTGACTTGCACCGGATGTGCCAGGTTGTTCTTCATCGTCCGAGGAGGACAGAGGCTGTACGACGCCAGTGAGCTCGGCATCCTCTTGAGCCTGGGACTGGGACTCCTCAGCGTCTGCTGCTGTGTCCCCATCATCACCTGTTTTTGGGAGACACAAACAATGTATGTCATGTTTCTGCAGGCATCAATGGTTGACACACATTACAGTTGTGACTGTGCCTCTGGGTGCGGGCCTGTACATTGCATTGTCCTGAGTCGTCACAGTCAGGGGTTGATATTGGTGTGGCACATTGTCCTGCATTATTTGGGCATTTCTATGTATTTTCTGGGGTGTGAACATGGTCTGCATTGGTTGTGTTTGGTTGACAGCCGGCCCTCCTTCCCACCCACCCAGCCAGTCAGTTATCCCACCATGGAACGTGCTTGCATTGCAGGGAGTGTAAGTTGTCTCTCAGGATGTCAGTCAGTGGTGTCCTGCTGTTTGTTGGTGCACAGTTGCCAGCAGGGCCTTGTGCTCACCACAGCAGTAGCCAGTGTCAGCCATCTTGTGAGTTCTTCTCCACTTCCTGTGATGTGAGCATGGTTCAGGGTGGTGTTGATGGGCCAGTTGTGGGGGTGACCAATATCAGTGACTACGACTCCCATCATGCTATTGCCTCCACCCCCCTTCCCAGCATGCCCATGCTTCCTTCCTTTTGACTCTGCTTCCCTGTGGGGTGGGCTGGCTGTGCTGACAGGATGGCTGGGAGTGTTGTCCTGGCAGTTGTTTGGCTGGAAGTCCCAAGAGTGTCCCTGTGCTTCACACAACATTACCCAGGGTGGTGGTTCTTTGTGGGATCTTGTGTTAGGATGGGGGGCATTGCATTCTACCAGGTGGGTTCTGTGGAGTTTGTGTTGGGGGGGTGAGGGGAGGTGCTTGTGACTATGGTCAGTGCTGCAAGTCCCCCTTCCCACCCAGCTAGCCAGATATCCCACCATGGAACGTGCTTGCATTGCGGGGAGTGTAAGTTGTCTCTCAGGATGTCAGTCAGTGGTGTCCTGCTGTTTGTTGGTGCACAGTTGCCAGCAGGGCCTTGTGCTCACCACAGCAGTAGCCAGTGTCAGCCATCTTGTGAGTCCTTCTCCACTTCCTGTGATGTGAGCATGGTTCAGGGTGGTGTTGATGGGACAGTTGTGGGGGTGAGCTATGTCTGTGACTACGACTCCCATCATGCCATTGCCTCCTCCCCCCTTCACAGCATGCCCATGCTTCCTTCCTTTTGACTCTGCTTCCCTGTGGGGTGGGCTGGCTGTGCTGACAGGATGGCTGGGAGTGTTGTCCTGGCAGTTGTTTGGCTAAGAGTCCAAAGAGTGTCCCTGTGCTTCACACAACATGACCCAGGGTGGTGGTTCTTTGTGGGATCTTGTGTTAGGATGGAGGGCATTGCATTCTACCAGGTGGGTACTGTGGAGTTTGTGTTGGGGGGGTGAGGGGAGGTGCTTGTGACTATGGTCAGTGCTGCAAGTCCCCCTTCCCACCCAGCTAGCCAGATATCCCACCATGGAACGTGCTTGCATTGCAGGGAGTGTAAGTTGTCTCTCAGGATGTCAGTCAGTGGTGTCCTGCTGTTTGTTGGTGCACATTTGCCAGCAGGGCCTTGTGCTCACCACAGCAGTAGCCAGTGTCAGCCATCTTGTGAGTCCTTCTCCACTCCCTGTGATGTGAGCATGGTTCAGGGTGGTGTTGATGGGACAGTTGTGGGGGTGAGCTATGTCTGTGACTACGATTCCCATCATGCCATTGCCTCCTCCCCCCTTCACAGCATGCCCATGCTTCCTTCCTTTTGACTCTGCTTCCCTGTGGGGTGGGCTGGCTGTGCTGACAGGATGGCTGGGAGTGTTGTCCTGGCAGTTGTTTGGCTAAGAGTCCCAAGAGTGTCCCTGTGCTTCACACAACATGACCCAGGGTGGTGGTTCTTTGTGGGATCTTGTGTTAGGATGGAGGGCATTGCATTCTACCAGGTGGGTACTGTGGAGTTTGTGTTGGGGGGGGGTGAGGGGAGGTGCTTGTGACTATGGTCAGTGCTGCAAGTCCCCCTTCCCACCCAGCTAGCCAGATATCCCACCATGGAACGTGCTTGCATTGCAGGGAGTGTAAGTTGTCTCTCAGGATGTCAGTCAGTGGTGTCCTGCTGTTTGTTGGTGCACAGTTGCCAGCAGGGTCTTGTGCTCACCACAGCAGTAGCCAGTGTCAGCCATCTTGTGAGTCCTTCTCCACTTCCTGTGATGTGAGCATGGTTCAGGGTGGTGTTGATGGGCCAGTTGTGGGGGTGACCAATATCAGTGACTACGACTCCCATCATGCTATTGCCTCCACCCCCTTCCCAGCATGCCCATGCTTCCTTCCTTTTGACTCTGCTTCCCTGTGGGGTGGGCTGGCTGTGCTGACAGGATGGCTGGGAGTGTTGTCCTGGCAGTTGTTTGGCTGGAAGTCCCAAGAGTGTCCCTGTGCTTCACACAACATAACCCAGGGTGGTGGTTCTTTGTGGGATCTTGTGTTAGGATGGGGGCAGTGCATTATACCAGGTGGGTTCTGTGGAGTTTGTGTTGGGGGTGTGTGAGGGGAGGTGCTTGTGACTATGGTCAGTGCTGCAAGTCCCCCTTCCCACCCAGCTAGCCAGATATCCCACCATGGAACGTGCTTGCATTGCAGGGAGTGTAAGTTGTCTCTCAGGATGTCAGTCAGTGGTGTCCTGCTGTTTGTTGGTGCACATTTGCCAGCAGGGCCTCGTGCTCACCACAGCAGTAGCCAGTGTCAGCCATCTTGTGAGTCCTTCTCCACTCCCTGTGATGTGAGCATGGTTCAGGGTGGTGTTGATGGGACAGTTGTGGGGGTGAGCTATGTCTGTGACTACGACTCCCATCATGCCATTGCCTCCTCCCCCTTCACAGCATGCCCATGCTTCCTTCCTTTTGACTCTGCTTCCCTGTGGGGTGGGCTGGCTGTGCTGACAGGATGGCTGGGAGTGTTGTCCTGGCAGTTGTTTGGCTAAGAGTCCCAAGAGTGTCCCTGTGCTTCACACAACATGACCCAGGGTGGTGGTTCTTTGTGGGATCTTGTGTTAGGATGGAGGGCATTGCATTCTACCAGGTGGGTACTGTGGAGTTTGTGTTGGGGGGGTGAGGGGAGGTGCTTGTGACTATGGTCAGTGCTGCAAGTCCCCCTTCCCACCCAGCTAGCCAGATATCCCACCATGGAACGTGCTTGCATTGCAGGGAGTGTAAGTTGTCTCTCAGGATGTCAGTCAGTGGTGTCCTGCTGTCTGTTGGTGCACAGTTGCCAGCAGGGCCTTGTGCTCACCACAGCAGTAGCCAGTGTCAGCCATCTTGTGAGTCCTTCTCCACTTCCTGTGATGTGAGCATGGTTCAGGGTGGTGTTGATGGGCCAGTTGTGGGGGTGACCAATATCAGTGACTACGACTCCCATCATGCTATTGCCTCCACCCCCTTCCCAGCATGCCCATGCTTCCTTCCTTTAACTCTGCTTCCCTGTGGGGTGGGCTGGCTGTGCTGACAGGATGGCTGGGAGTGTTGTCCTGGCAGTTGTTTGGCTGGAAGTCCCAAGAGTGTCCCTGTGCTTCACACAACATAACCCAGGGTGGTGGTTCTTTGTGGGATCTTGTGTTAGGATGGGGGCATTGCATTCTACCAGGTGGGTTCTGTGGAGTTTGTGTTGGGGGGTGTGAGGGGAGGTGCTTGTGACTATGGTCAGTGCTGCAAGTCCCCTTCCCACCCAGCTAGCCAGATATCCCACCATGGAACGTGCTTGCATTGCAGGGAGTGTAAGTTGTCTCTCAGGATGTCAGTCAGTGGTGTCCTGCTGTTTGTTGGTGCACAGTTGCCAGCAGGGCCTTGTGCTCCCCACAGCAGTAGCCAGTGTCAGCCATCTTGTGAGTCCTTCTCCACTTCCTGTGATGTGAGCATGGTTCAGGGTGGTGTTGATGGGACAGTTGTGGGGGTGACCAATATCAGTGACTACGACTCCCATCATGCCATTGCCTCCACCCCACTTCCCAGCATTCCCATACTTACTTGCTTTTGTGTGGAGTTCAGTGTGTGTGGGTGTGAGAGCAATGGCAAGATGGCTGACAGTGGTGTCCTGCTGTTGGTTGGTGTGCAGTACCCAGCATGCCCTTGTGCTCCCCACGACACAGCAACAGTGTCAGACATCTTTGATGGGCCTTTCCACTCTCTGTGGGATGTGCATGCGTGAGTGTTAGCTTGCTGGGCCATGTGGTGGGGATGTAGAGCTGTGTCTATGACTCCCATCATGCTATTGCCTCCTCCCCCCTTCCCAGCATGCCCATGCTTCCTTCCTTTGACTCTGCTTCCCTGTGGGGTGGGGTGGCTGTGCTGACAGGATGGCTGGGAGTGTTGTCCTGGCAGTTGTTTGGCTGGAAGTCCCAAGAGTGTCCCTGTGCTTCACACAACATAACCCAGGGTGGTGGTTCTTTGTGGGATCTTGTGTTAGGATGGGGGCATTGCATTCTACCAGGTGGGTTCTGTGGAGTTTGTGTTGGGGGGTGTGAGGGGAGGTGCTTGTGACTATGGTCAGTGCTGCAAGTCCCCCTTCCCACCCAGCTAGCCAGATATCCCACCATGGAACGTGCTTGCATTGCAGGGAGTGTAAGTTGTCTCTCAGGATGTCAGTCAGTGGTGTCCTGCTGTTTGTTGGTGCACATTTGCCAGCAGGGCCTTGTGCTCACCACAGCAGTAGCCAGTGTCAGCCATCTTGTGAGTCCTTCTCCACTCCCTGTGATGTGAGCATGGTTCAGGGTGGTGTTGATGGGACAGTTGTGGGGGTGAGCTATGTCTGTGACTACGACTCCCATCATGCCATTGCCTCCTCCCCCTTCACAGCATGCCCATGCTTCCTTCCTTTTGACTCTGCTTCCCTGTGGGGTGGGCTGGCTGTGCTGACAGGATGGCTGGGAGTGTTGTCCTGGCAGTTGTTTGGCTAAGAGTCCCAAGAGTGTCCCTGTGCTTCACACAACATGACCCAGGGTGGTGGTTCTTTGTGGGATCTTGTGTTAGGATGGAGGGCATTGCATTCTACCAGGTGGGTACTGTGGAGTTTGTGTTGGGGGGTGAGGGGAGGTGCTTGTGAGTATGGTCAGTGCTGCAAGTCCCCCTTCCCACCCAGCTAGCCAGATATCCCACCATGGAACGTGCTTGCATTGCAGGGAGTGTAAGTTGTCTCTCAGGATGTCAGTCAGTGGTGTCCTGCTGTTTGTTGGTGCACAGTTACCAGCAGGGCCTTGTGCTCACCACAGCAGTAGCCAGTGTCAGCCATCTTGTGAGTCCTTCTCCACTTCCTGTGATGTGAGCATGGTTCAGGCTGGTGTTGATGGGCCAGTTGTGGGGGTGACCAATATCAGTGACTCACGACTCCCATCATGCTATTGCCTCCACCCCCTTCCCAGCATGCCCATGCTTCCTTCCTTTTGACTCTGCTTCCCTGTGGGGTGGGCTGGCTGTGCTGACAGGATGGCTGAGAGTGTTGTCCTGGCAGTTGTTTGGCTGGAAGTCCCAAGAGTGTCCCTGTGCTTCACACAACATAACCCAGGGTGGTGGTTCTTTGTGGGATCTTGTGTTAGGATGGGGGCATTGCATTCTACCAGGTGGGTTCTGTGGAGTTTGTGTTGGGGGGGTGTGAGGGGAGGTGCTTGTGACTATGGTCAGTGCTTCAAGTCCCCCTTCCCACCCAGCTAGCCAGATATCCCACCATGGAACGTGCTTGCATTGCAGGGAGTGTAAGTTGTCTCTCAGGATGTCAGTCAGTGGTGTCCTGCTGTTTGTTGGTGCACAGTTGCCAGCAGGGCCTTGTGCTCCCCACAGCAGTAGCCAGTGTCAGCCATCTTGTGAGTCCTTCTCCACTTCCTGTGATGTGAGCATGGTTCAGGGTGGTGTTGATGGGACAGTTGTGGGGGTGACCAATATCAGTGACTACGACTCCCATCATGCCATTGCCTCCACCCCACTTCCCAGCATTCCCATACTTACTTGCTTTTGTGTGGAGTTCAGTGTGTGTGGGTGTGAGAGCAATGGCAAGATGGCTGACAGTGGTGTCCTGCTGTTGGTTGGTGTGCAGTACCCAGCATGCCCTTGTGCTCCCCACGACACAGCAACAGTGTCAGACATCTTTGATGGGCCTTTCCACTCTCTGTGGGATGTGCATGCGTGAGTGTGAGCTTGCTGGGCCATGTGGTGGGGGATGTAGAGCTGTGTCTATGACTCCCATCATGCTATTGCCTCCTCCCCCTTCCCAGCATGCCCATGCTTCCTTCCTTTTGACTCTGCTTCCCTGTGGGGTGGGGTGGCTGTGCTGACAGGATGGCTGGGAGTGTTGTCCTGGCAGTTGTTTGGCTGGAAGTCCCAAGAGTGTCCCTGTGCTTCACACAACATAACCCAGGGTGGTGGTTCTTTGTGGGATCTTGTGTTAGGATGGGGGCATTGCATTCTACCAGGTGGGTTCTGTGGAGTTTGTGTTGGGGGGTGTGAGGGGAGGTGCTTGTGACTATGGTCAGTGCTGCAAGTCCCCCTTTCCACCCAGCTAGCCAGATATCCCACCATGGAACGTGCTTGCATTGCAGGGAGTGTAAGTTGTCTCTCAGGATGTCAGTCAGTGGTGTCCTGCTGTTTGTTGGTGCACAGTTGCCAGCAGGGCCTTGTGCTCCCCACAGCAGTAGCCAGTGTCAGCCATCTTGTGAGTCCTTCTCCACTCCCTGTGATGTGAGCATGGTTCATGGTGGTGTTGATGGGACAGTTGTGGGGGGCAATATGTGTGACTGCGACTCCCATGATGCTATTGGCTTCACTGACTTGGCCAGCATACACAGAATTCCTTCCTTTGAGTGGCCTTCACTGTGTGTTGGTGTTGTTGTGGTGGCTACATGTGTGGATGTGTTTGTTAGTTCTATTTGTGCCACTGCCTAGCTGTAGTTGTAGTTGTGTTTGTACATGTGTTGGCACAGTTGGATGTGACTTTTTGATGGCATGTGTTGTGTTTATCTGACTGACATACACATTTTGGGATGATTCTGTTCTGGTTGCTGTGTAATTGCTATGAGTGCATGGTTTGACTCTCCCTTGACAGTGATGTGTGTGTTTTGTGGCAGTATATTGTGTACATTTGTTGTGTACTCACCAGGCTCTGGGATGTCCTCTAGTCCATATACGCTCACTGGCGGAAGGATGGCCCGCACCTTCTCCTCCCAGGGCCTGAGGTATATTGGCTTGGCAGGAGGGCCACTGCCGGTGTGTTGGCTGTTGATGTAGTCTTTCGTCAGCATTTTCCGTACCCTCCTGCGCACGTCATACCACCTGTTCTGGATGTCGGTCTTTGTGCGCCGACATGGTGATTGTGCGTTCACCCTGTTGATGATCCTCTCCCACATCTTGGTTTTCTGCGACATGGGGGTCTGTTGGACCAGTGTGCCAAACAGCTGTGGCTCCACCCTGAGGATCTCGTCTACCATGACTTCCAATTCACTATCTAGGAACTTGGGATTCTTCTTGGGGGGCATGGTGATGGGTGGTGATGGTGGGTGATGTGTGTGTTGGTGTGCAGGTGAGGGTGTGTGAGTGTGTGTTTTGCTGGGTGTATGTGAGGTAGGTATTTGTTGGTGTGCTGATGGTGTGTGGCTTGTGTGAGGGATGAGCTGTGGGTGTGTGGTTGCTTTCTCTTGGGTGCTGGCAGTGGAATGGCATTTGCAAAGGCTCATGGTAGTGATTTGTGTCCTTTATATAGGTGGGGTTGTGGGTGTGTCTTTGTTCTCTGTCCCCACCCCCAGTATTTATTGGCTTGGTAATTGCTTGTTTGGCCTTTTTTGGGTGATTTTTCCTTTGTGCTGTTTGTGTATGTTGGAAACGTTCTTGTGACCGAGTCGGACCCTGCATTGGTCTCGTACGGTGTTCTCCGTTTCGTTCACGCTGTGTTTGTGCAGTTTTCTATGCTGCGTACGCGTCGGTCGCGGTGTATTGTGTTGCTTCGGCTCGGTTTTGTATGCGTGTCGGTCGTACGGCTTGTCCTCCGTCCGACTCGGTCGTGGTTTCGCGCCTTGCATCGTACTTTGCGGTTTGGAGTTAGCGGGTACGTTTCGGTCGGATTTGTTCCGGGTGCGTGTCGGTCGGTTGGATTCGCGTGTTTTTCCAGCCGGATTGCTGCTTTCCGTGCGGCTCGGTCGGTCGACTTTGTTTCCGTACGTGTCGGTCGGATTTTTTGCGCCTTGCATCGTACTTGGCGTGTCGTGCGCCACGGGTACGTGTCGGTCGGTATTTTTTCCGGATCCGAGTCGGTCGGTGCTTTTTCCGGCCCGAATCGGAATCGACCCCAGAGTATAGTATGGACTATGGGTTGCCTCAATTGAAGGGCTGACAACTAAGACCATGTGTTAAGCATATAAAAAATTTCGATTTTTTGGTGACTCAAATATAATATTTCAGCATTTGTATATTTGTAAGGTATACTTGCTTATGTATTTTTTCTATTATTTTGAGGTTTAAATTGTACAAATTGCTTAAGTTGGGGTTCTCGGTTTCCAGGAATTATTCAGTGGGGGCCCTCGGAATACAGTAATGATTCTGTGTGGGTTAACTGAAGTCAAAAGCTTAAGAACCACTCCTATTGTTAATAAGAATCTTTATAATGGAGGTAAGACATTTGACTTGATTAAATATTAAAGGCTGTTAACTTATTGAAAAAAGGCTGATCTCCTGGTCCTGAGGGATTTTATGTTGAGTTCTATCCCCATTTTTCTAGATTTTCATTCCTTAAACCTTTTATACTTTCTAACTTTTTCTCATCATCTAATTTGACTCTGGAGTCTTCCCAGGATGCAATGAGACATCTTAGAACTTAAAAGAATGTTGAAATTGTAATTTCTGCATAAATTGCCGAAAATCTACTTTGTGATTATTGATAATATGTTTTTGAAGAGACATCAGCTTTATTTCTATATTTCATTTTACCATAACTTATATGCAAGCAATATAGTTTGGTGAAGAGGAGACTGCTACCTGACAATAGTAGGTCAATTTTGAAAATATTCTGAGTAAATCATCTAAACCTAGTTAACAGATAGCTACTATAACTTTAGACACTGAAAACGCCTTAAATGAAATGGGATTGAATTTTTAGAAATTTGGAATTGAATGGTTTTTGATCCAAAATGATTAGTCTAATCTCATAGTTCACCAAAAGCTTTTTTTGTCAATGACTTGCATATGTGCATCATATGACAGTGTAAGGTGTTGATGTTCTCTATCATCACTAATAGTTTTTATCTTTAGATCCTTTTTATGTAAAACATGAAAAAACGGTATACTCTGATAATACTTTTCTTTATATTTCAAATCATGTCTTCATTACTAGAGGAGAAACATTTGAGTTTTATCATGATAATGGAGATGTCATCATTCTTCAATCCCTTAATGAGGTGTAGCAAGTAGAATGCTAAGTGCCAAGAGGCAATTTCGGATTCTGGGAGGCTGTGGAGCAGGACAATCCCTGTTTCTGCATTGAAGAGTATAAGAGGTTGAACAGCAGTTCTGAAGTCACATTCTTGGAGGAATGGTTTCACTTTCTTAGGTTAAAGAGATGTACTAGTCCATCTCGATATTGTTGATAATATGTTTCACAAGTGTTAGATTGATGTCCAGAGTGAATTTGAGTAACCTGCCCATGAGCCATGTTTGGAATATTTCTTGATGTGATGCTTGGCAAGCTCAATGACGCTCTGGCAATGCTCGAGGCATTGCACTACTGGAGCATTGGACACTTTCAAATATAACTCTGTTTGCGTATTTGCAAATTTTTATGTTGTTATCTGTGAGTAGAACCCCATGAGGGTCCAGGTAGAGACTGAAAATGATAGGGTCAAGTTGGTACAGTGGAAAAACTCTACAGGTGAAAGGGATCTTCTGGGGCCAGGAGATGGAAAAAAAAGGTAATGGTGTCAATTAGCTAAGAAGGAAGAGAACCATCGGCGACGGCAGGCGTAGCCCACATGCTCTGCTGACGCTAGCGTGATTGCAGCCCCTCCCCCCCTCGCTCACTGCGGAAAATCGACGACGGCAGGCGTAGTCCACATGCTCTGCTGACGCTAGTGTGATTGCAGCCCCTCCCCCCCTCGCTCACTGCGGACTCGGCGGCTGGCGGCTTTCTCGGATGAGAAGAATATGCCGCGGTAGGAATTGCTCCGGTTTGGAGGAGGCAGCACTGTTTCCCAGGAAGTTTTCCCCATTCTTGGTTTTCTTGGCTGGCTTGGTGTTTCGCTCATACAGTGTGATGTACATCGCTAGGCAATTATAAGTTTATGAACGTTGTAAATCTATAGATATATACGTCTCTTCAGTACATCTTATTTATGAACTCAGTGTAACAATCAACAGGAAAAATACAAAAGTAGTTTATTCTAATTAAAAAGGTATTTTATTACAATTTTAAAATCAATTCATAACACATATCAAGCTATACTGTGTATCTAATTGACATGTACATACATATATTCAATCATATAAAAACAGTCACATATAAAACTCAAATCGTGGCAGAAAAGGTAATTGTCTTCGACGCGCGTTTCGACGCAAACTGCGTCTTCGTCAGGAAAAGCCACACATTTACCTAAAACATAATTAGAGAGTTACACTGCAGTTCATGATACATGGCAAAGTAGATTGACCATCACTTAAAATGTGTGTTATTTAAAAGAACAGTGAGGAATTTCAATCTTGTCTTCTCCAGGGATATAAGAAGGAGGAATAGAGCGTGACTAGTATGTAACAGGTAGAAATGATAGAAAGCCATGAGTCACCCAGATTTCTATTTACGGTCGAAGAAGGATTTAGGTAGACCAACTCATAAACGCTTACTAGATATTAGGGGTGGGCGGAATTTGCGTAGTCGCGCTACGCAAAGCTCCGTGAAACGGTAAAAAATCTCTGCGAGCACGCACATATAGATAGTCATGTGTTAGTAATCACTTAACACGAGATATATTCCTTTGAGATCTAAATAAAATCAATAAACAGCTATTAGTAGTTTGATAGAGCAATTTCTTTCTTCTCTTTTAAAAAAAAAAAAACTAAATGACTTTCTAGGTTTCAGTACACTTGCTCTATCAAACTACTAATAGCTGTTTATTGATTTTATTTAGATCTCAAAGGAATATATCTTGTGTTAAGTGATTACTAACACGTGACTATCTATATGAAGGATGTATCAGAGCCCCACAAGAGATAAATTAGGGTAATTATAATGCCCTCCTTTGTCAACCCATTAATTAAGAAATAGAATTATGAAGTAGAATTAGGAAATAACTGAGTACCATTGTTATCAATTCTCCCAGATTTTGTATACCGACTAAGACGCTGAAAATTATACATTGGACTATAAGAAACTTGACACTACGCTTGACATATCTAGTAAGCGTTTATGAGTTGGTCTACCTAAATCCTTTTCGACCGTAAATAGAAATCTGGGTGACTCATGGCTTTCTATCATTTCTACCTGTTACATACTAGTCACGCTCTATTCCTCCTTCTTATATCCCTGGAGAAGACAAGAATGAAATTCCTCACTGTTCTTTTAAATAACACACATTTTAGGTGATGGTCAATCTACTTTGCCATGTATCATGTACTGCAGTGTAACTCTCTAATTATGTTTTAGGTAAATGTGTGGCTTTTCCTGACGAAGACGCAGTTGGCGTCGAAGCGCGCGTCGAAGACAATTACCTTTTCTGCCACAATTTGAGTTTTTTATGTGACTGTTTTTATATGATTGAATATATGTATGTACATGTCAATTAGATACACAGTATGTCTTGATATGTGTTATGAATTGATTTTAAAATTGTAATAAAATACCTTTTTTAATCAGAATAAACTACTTTTGTATTTTTCCTGTTGTTTGTTACACTGAGTTCATAAATAAGATGTACTGAAGAGACGTATATATCTATAGATTTGCAACGTTCATAAACTTATAATTGCCTAGGGATGTACATTACACTGTATTAGTGCCCTGCCCTAGGAATTGTTGTATCAATTCGACAGGGGGTCCCTGTTATTTTTCACTTGGTGTTTCGCTCAGCCACTTGATATTTAGGGGAATGGATTGACCGGCGTTTGCAGTCAGAGTAAGGAGGAGGAGGCTTCAGTTCAAGGCACTTTGCTGACAATTTCTCCTGTGCCTCAGCCCTGCTTTTATTTTGGTTTCGCTAGATTATTGGGCTGTTTCTTCTCCAGCTGGTGCTGAGCGAATATTGGACGGCATTGGTGGCTGTTGGCTTGTGTCTCTTGCCGGTAAGTGCTGGAAGTTAAGCACAAATGAGGGATTTGGGCGGTTAAGGCTCTTGAAGGCACCTGAAGCAGCTATTTCCTGAAACTTTATGTGTTTTGCCACCTGCTGCCTGTACAGCTGATCCTCAGGAAAAAAGTTGGCTAAATGGATCTATGTTGCCAGAGACTTACTGGGCATGCCAAAAAAGCATTGGGGAAGCAGCGGTATCTCCAGATTATTTACTTTTAAGGTATAAGGAAGGGGAGAGGCTTTGAGGAGTTAAAGCAATGGGAAAGCACCTAAAAGCCCCCAATACATTTGTAAGCATGGAGACAGTACCCAATATAAAAACGAAACAGCGCCCAACTCAGTTGAAGGCAGCAGCAGCAGCAAGAGCTGAGCGTAGCTTAAAGTCAAGATGTGGCTCTGCGCTCCCAAGTCCTTTGAGCTCTGAGGAAGATGTCTCGGAGTCCAGAAGTATGACTATAGATTCCGATAAAGCTACTGTGAATATGACACAAGGTCAATTGTGTGATGGGAAAAGGCTGGTGGAAGAATCCCCCATTTTTCAAAGTAATGGGCTGGTTTCAATCGCTGAAGGTGAAAGGGGTTATGAAGGAGATGGTGTTTTCGAGGCAAGCGAATTGGCTAATGCAATATGTTTGGGGGAGGGGAAGGATCTCCCTGCTCATATTGAGGCCAACGCAAAAGGTAGCATTAACGGCCTGACGGGTGGGCCATCAAAGGATTACCCATTGTTCTCTAAGACTAAAATAGTATCAACGTCATTAACTCCATCAACAACATCATCAAGCTTGCAGCTTCCCTCTCAGGATACACAGGCTAGCTTGTTACAGGGGGTTTTGCCAGCAGTCATCCCCCCCCCTTCAAAAGGAGAGTAGAATTTCAGTGGAATCTCAGTCATTGTCACCGCCACAACCACAGCCGCAGCCTCAGCCTCAGCCTCAGCCACAGCCTTTGTTTCAGACTCTGTCGCTACCACAGATTCAGTTTCAGCTGGGATCCATTACCCTTAATGGGAATAAAGATGGAGAGGTAACGCTACAGGAAACATCAGGCAAACCCCCATCGGAGTCAGTTGAACGGCAACCAGGAGAGGCTACTTCAATGCAATTTGACATAAAGATTATGTTAAACCTCATCTTAGATGAGATAAGGGAGCTGAAGGTCATGCAAGCTAGCGAGATAGCATCTCTTCACCATCGTTTAACAAAAATTGAAGCTGCAGTTGGCGCCCTCCCGGTTAGAATGCAAGAAGCAGAGGGTCGAATTTCCCAGTTAGAGGACCAGATGAACATGATGCAGCAGCAAGCTAACTCTGCTAGAAAGGAAAAAGCTTCACTGGAGAATAAGCTTGAGGAGCTTGAGAACCATTCTAGGCAGTCCAATCTACGTATAGTTGGTATTCCAGAGGGATGTGAAGGAGCCCAAACAATCCAATGGGTTGAGACATTTATAAAAAAAAATGTTATCCCGGAATCTGCAGGGGACCTCACCATTACAAGGGCCCACAGAGTACCATCCCAGCCTTTTCCAAATTCCAAACTACCACGGACAATCTTGGTGAACTTTGCTGACTATCGTATAAAAGATCAAATACTCACTAAAGCCATCCAAACGAAGAAATTTTCGAGTGAAGAAGGACTTTGCTGTCGTATTTTCTCCGACATGTCCACAGTTGCGGCGCATCGGCGAAAGGAGTTTGTGAAGCTGTTATATTTGTTTAAAGCTCAGGGCGCACAGGCCACGATAGCACAGCAGTCAAAATTAAGAGTCCTGGTAAAAGGAAAATTCCACATGTTTGTCAATGTTGATGAAGCTCAGCAATTTTTAGAAGAAATATCTATGGGGTCATAGATTAACCTTGGATAGGGGGAAAAAACCGTTTTGGATGCTGGGGGAGGGACTGATCACGTAGGGTGCAATTCCATGGCACCCAAACGCGAGTACCACTCGAGTGGTGAGGGGAGGGGTATGGTGGGCAATTCCCCATCCTCCGGGGGGGGGGGTTTGGTCACAGGGAGGGACGTAGGGGGGTGTGGGCACTGGGGGAGATTTGTGGAGCAAAAAAAAAATGAGCAGAGGTATGAAATGCAAATATAGTGGAAGGAAATATATGTCTCTTAATGTTTTTGATCTAAGCAATAGCTGTTGCAATGAGTTATAGAGTTCGCATTATTTCAATCAATGTTAATGGCATTTCTAATAAGCAAAAGTACGGTGGATTAATAAGATGGCTGGAGTCATTTTCACCACAAATCTTGTTTGTTCAGGAAACCCACCTTAAGATGAATGCACCAAAATTGTATATTCCTAAAGCTTTTTCCAAGGCCTATTTTGCATCGGCCCAGGCAGCAATAAGGGGGGTAGCCATTTATTTCGGACGAGGGATAAATTGGGATATTATCCAGATCCAGAGAGATCCAAATGGCAGATGGATTTGGGTTGTAGTTAAGGTGAATGGAAATATATTGAATCTCATGAATTATTATGCACCAGTTGTAGATGATCCTGTAGCTCTCAAAAAGATTAATGAAACAGCTAGAGCGGCAGTGGGTCCAATAATTTTAGGTGGTGATTTTAATTTTGTGCAAGATTTGGTAATGGATACATCAAATAAGGCTAAGAAACAGTTGAAGCCAAGGACCAAAAAAGTGATTGACGTAATGAAACAAGACTACCAACTAGTTGATCCTTGGCGCAGGGGTCATAGTGAAGCTAAGAAATATACTTATTATTCCCGCCAATACCAGTCTGCTTCCTGTATCGATTTCTTTTTAGTATCACGTTCTTTGACATGTTTGAATACCGAGATATGGGCTAACTCATTTTCAGACCACTCTCTGGTAAAAATTGAAATTAATTTAGAGCTGGGAAGAAGGGAAAAATCCAGGTGGCAGATGGATAGACTTCTATTAACCAATCCACAATGGATTAGTAATATGCAAGAATGAATCAAGGAGTTTTTTCAGGTTAACAAGGGTACTGCTAGGCCTTTTTCAATTTGGGGGCTTTTAAGGCCTCAATACGTGGGCAAATGATTGCCTACATGTCAGAGCAAACAAGGGTTCGTAAGAGCCAAATAGCAGAACTCCAGCAAGCAGTTGATGCAGCCTTGTTAAGAAAAAATAGTTCTTCTGGGGGAGGACATAGAGTGGGAGAGCAACTAACTAAGGCAAAGCAGGAATTGAGGGAGTTTTTAGTATGGAAGAGATAAGTAGCTCGCAATCATACCAGCAGAGAGTTTATGAGGAAAGCCAGATGAAAGGAAAATTGTTGGCATGGTCTACTAGAGTAAAACAAGAAGCGGCGGTAATCGATGAAGTGGTGGTACCCGGGACACAGATTTTAGTAACCGAAAGAGATACAATTGCCAAGATATTTATAGATCATTACAAGGAATTATATACAACTGATTATCAGGTATCAAAACAAGCAATTCAACAATACTTCCGTGGTATAAAACTCCCTCAGATTCTTAGAGAGCAGAAAGAAATACTAATGACAGATATCTCAGCAGTTGAAATTTCAAGGGCCTTGGCCTCAATGCCAGGAGGTAAGGCCTGTGGAAACGATGGCCTTCCGATTGAATTTTACAAGGCGTTTTCGGAAGAGTTGGTACCATTCCTGCTGGAGCTTTTTAATTATGTTAAGGTGGGAGGCGATGTTCCAGCAGCCTTAAAAGAATCCACAATAGTTTGTTTTGTAAAGAAGGGAAAAAACCCCAGAGACGTTAGCTCATATAGGCCAATTAGTCTGTTAAACTCAGACTATACGATCTTGATGAAAATTTGGGCTAATCGATTTACTCCTGTGGCCCAGTATGTGTTACATACAGATCAAACCGGATTTATAGCAGGCAGGTCAATGTCCTCTAATACGGGTTATTTAGTTCAAGCGATCGACTTTTTTAATACTAATCAAACACCCGCTTTGATAATGATGGTCAACGCAGAGAAGGCGTTTGACTTGGTTAACTGGGGTGTTCTATTTTATGGTCTTGAAAGGTTTGACTTCCGCCCTCAGATTATTGCTATGCTTCAGAACATATATTTAGGGGCTAAGGCACAGGTTAGAATTAATTCCAATCTGGCAGGTACAATAGATATAAGACGGGGAACCCGTCAGGGGTGCTCCTTGTCTCCAGTATTGTTTACTTTTTTTATCGAACCCTTGGCGGTTAGGATTCGGGACAATATAGAGATTAAAACTCCAATTGATGAAATGGCAAAACTAAAACTTTTTGCAGATGATGTCATATTATACCTTAAACCTGCAAGGCAGAACATCGAAACTATTTTGAGAGAATTTGCAGACTTTGAGGCAATAGGAGGATACAAAATTAATCACAAAAAAACTGAAGTTCTGGCCCTAAACATCTGTAGTAATTTTCTCCCAGATAATCTAAAACAACAAGCTCTTTCTCTGGAGCTGATACGATATCTGGGGATTTATGTTTCAAATCAATTTGCGGATTTATTTAGGTTAAATTACGAAGCCATGTTGAGAAAAATTAAAGATTTATTGGATAGATGGATACTCCTTCCCCTTACTTTGATTGGTCGTATTGCACTCATAAAGATGTCGATATTACCACTATTAATTTTTCTCTTTTCTAACATTCCGATTAAAATCAACACAATATATTTTAAAGAATTGGGAAAAATCTTTTGTCAATTTATTTGGAATAAAAAAGCGTCAAGGGTGAAATTATCTATACTTCAACTTGCTACTAGCTGGGGTGGGCTTTCACTTCCTCATATTCGTACCTACTGTGAAGCAGCATTTTTGGACATAATTGTTCGATTAATTGATAGGAAGGGATCCTTGGATAGCTTTTTCCTGAACAAGATGGTTCAGGAAGCTGGATCACAGCTTCCTGTTTTTATAAAAACATCAAACCTTCCCAAAAAGCGAGATACAAGACGCTCCAGGTGTTTACTAGTAGACTCCAGAAATTTTATTCCTTAAAGGCTCAGTCCTCAGGATATGAATATCTTCGGCTTACAGAATGCAAAAGTTTGGGCCTTCATATTCAGAATAGTCATGTAAAATTCTGGGAAACAAAGGGATTTAAGGAATTAGGCCACTTTTTAATAGGAGGTAGATGTATTAATTGGGAGGAGGCTCAAGCTAGATGTGGAAATCAGAGTAGGCTCCTTTTTTTTTAGCTTCCTCCAGATTAGACTACTAGTAAATAAATTTCTACTTCCAGTCAATGCAGGTAACCTTTCGGTTTTACCTGCTCTGTTTAGAACTAAACTGCGAGGTATAGGGAATTGGTACCGATTATTTCGAAATCAGGGGGAGCCCCTTTTGGTTACCAATTTTCTTGAAAAGATAAAACAATAAGTACATTGTGAATTTTCAGATGTGCAGTGGCAAACCATTTCACAATACGGTAGTAAGGCATTGAGAGCGGCAAATTTTAAAAGAATGGCGTTTTTATCTCGCTGGATGGCTTATTACACCCCTAAGGCACTCCTCAAGATGTATCCTGAGGTGGAGAATAAATGTTTCCGGTGTCAACAGATGGGAGAGGGTTGCTGGCTGCATGTTTGTTTTATATGCCCAAGGCTAAGTCAGTTCTGGGAGAAAATTTGTGTTGAACTTAGCTGTGCCCTCTCAAGTAGGGTAGAACCCGAGCCTGAGTTTGCACTTTTCGGTTTACTAAAACAGAGCCACATCCAGCTACAAACCAGAGGGGGGGAAATGTTTTTATCAATTTCTTCCTCGGTGGCACGCTCGTTGATCCTCCAGAATTGGAAAACAACCAAAGTACCGACTTTTTTAGAATGATTTAAAAAAATGAGTTGAGTACAAAAGTATGAAGAAGCTTATGCGAAAAGGGTGGGAGCTAATAAAAGATTTATCTCAATATGGAAATATTTGGATCAGATAGAAAAAGATCTCCAAGTGTAAGCTCAACCAGCTGACTTTATAGCAATCTATGTAAGCACATTTGCACTTTGGTAAAGTACTGGATAGAAGATTAATCAAAGTTATAGACGAATGTAACGGAAAGTATATATGGATAATTTAGTGGGGAGGAAGTTTGGGAAAAATTGGCACTTTAGCACTTGCACTTTGCTATCTACGTATCTAAGTAATAGTTTTTGATAATGTAATAATGTCTGTTGTGAGAATAATTCCTAATGGAAATGATTGTATAAGTATGAATTTGGCTATTTGTATCAGCATTCCTTCTTAAATACTCTTTTTATGTTTTTACTCTGCTCAATAAAATGTTTATAAAAAAAAAAGAAGGAAGAGAACCAATGAAGAATATTCCCAGTGAATCCTATTTGAGAATTTAAAGTGTGGGTGAGGGCGGGGTAGTCAACAGTTTTGAAGGAAGCTGAGAGGTCCAGTCATATCAGAGGGAGGGGTCCTCTTTATTAGTGGTCAGGAAGGTGTTGTCTATGATTTCTAATGTAGTTGTCTCTGTGCAGCAGTGTGATCTAAAGCCAGTTTCATAGCCATGCAGATGATTTGCATTGATGTGGTCTTAAAGTTCAGCATACACTGATATTTTTGATGACCTTGAAGGTGAAGAGCAAATGAATGATGAGCTGTAGTTGGCAAGATTGTGGGGGTCTAGAGTGGATTTCTTCAGGAGTGGTAGTAGCTAGCTCTTCTAGGGAGCTTACTAAAAAAGGTGTCTCATAACACAATAATAGCACCTAGGTGGCCATCACATATTGTAGGAAGCTGGCTCTGTATATACTATACCAAAGTAAGGTATAGTGTGCACAGAGTCCAGTGGAACCCAAAAGGTAGGCAGAGGTAAAGTAGATGGCACCTCACTCTCTATTTGGGGTAGTGTGGTCGAGAAGTAAGGCTTTATCAGAGGACAGTGTTAAGCATTTGTTGTACCCACTCAGTCAGCAAATGAATTCACACACTCAAAGACTGAACTTCTGACCAATTGTTTTTATATAAAAATATTCTTTTAGTTATTTTATTTTCTAGAACCAAGCAAGCCTGGCACAGGTAAGCAATAAATACTTTACAGTAGTAATGCAGTTTGTAAACAGTTTGGATTGCAATTGTAAATATACTTTGATTTGATTACAGAAATGTTACTGTTAATGCAATGCTTTTCAGAATACAGTACATATACTTTGTATAGGATGTTTTGTAAAATATCATGTAAGTTACTTTTCAGATTACTTTTCTTACACAGTGCAGTATACCTGGATACTGCACTGGGACATTTCCTGTAAATAGGTAAGTAAAAGCATTTTGGTTATTTAGTTACAGTTTTAAAGGATTTCTTAGATTTTCCAACTCCACACTTAGAAACTTTTCATAGAAAAACAGTCAATGTTATCCTATGGAGGAAAATAGTGTTATCGGTTTACAGGTAAGTACTTTGTTGTGGGAGTTGGTGTTCTGGGGTTAGACTCAGGGGTCCCCCAGGGTCAAGGATGCACTCTTGCTACACCCTCAGCGGCACTAGGGCGGCCGGGTTCAGAGTGCTGAGGCCCAATGTTATCCAAGGGGGGATAGGGGGCCTCCGGTTGGTGGCTGGTAATGAGCAGGCCACTGGGTTGTGGGAGCAAAGCTCCTGGACTTAAGCTCAGGGCAAATGGAGGTTTAGGCCAGCACAAAAGATGCACCCTCAGCGGCACTGGGGCGGCCGGGTGCAGAGTGCTGTTTTGGCATCGGAAGCCCTGTAGCTTTCAATGGGGAGTCTCCGGTTTGCAAAAGCACTGCAGGCTCGGGGACGAAGGTCTTCTGGGTGCGACCACCACTTGGAGAGGTAAGTTGGGATCTTGGGGGTCAGTTAGGCACCATCGGTTGGGCCACCCAAGGCCATGGGGTGTCGGGTGCAGGGGTGCCTTTTAGGGTCGGATCTTCTTACCAGCTCCTGGTCGCAGTTGGGGGGACCTTCTGGTTTGAGGCTGCAGGTGTCGGCTGGACACTTGTGGCAGGTCAGGGGTCAACGGATCTTGGGTCAGGATCACCGGGGAGACCTCCTCTTGGTGTTGGGCCACTCGAACTCGGGCTGTGGGCGTCGGGTGCAGAGTGGTGCAAACTCGCGGATCCTTGCAGAGCCGGAGTCTGTTGTTTGAACAAATCCGTTGTTCACGGGAGACATTGGGGCCGATTCCGATTCAGGCCGGAAATCTCCCCGTCCGAGCCGGACACGGAGAGATTTCCGACCGAATCGGACTCTAGCAGTCCGACCGAACGAGTACGATGCGTTCGCATGCAATCGGACTCGATTTGGCCGGACTCCCATTGAAGTCAATGGGAGCCGGTCGTACAACGCGTACGCGGGCTCCCATTGACTCAATGGGTGCGAGGTGAACAAGGGCGCCCCCTACAGCGGGCACGCGTCGAAGCGACTCGCGCCGTACATGCACAGGTAGGGGGGACCCATGGGTCCCCACTGTGTGCGACTCACGCGGCTACGCGTACAGAGGGGCCCGACACGGACCCCCAAAGTGCGGCTCCAACTGCTCTTTGGAGCCGGACTGCGCGAGTCGGTCGGACTGCTCGAGGCGCGCATCGTACTTACCCGGCCGGGGAACGTCTCCATTGCGCGGTGCGAGTCGTGTCCGTGCGAGTCGATCGGAGCGGTTGGGTCCCGCGAACGAGTCGGTCGGCGATTTCGCGAGCGCTCGCATCGTACTCGCTCGCTCGGACGCACGTTCGAATCGGTCGGGAAAGAGGGCTCCGAATCGGATCCGGTAAAGCCGAATCCGATTCGGTGCCCTACCGGCCGAGATCGGAATCGGCCCCAAAGTCTTTAGGATTGAAGGCAGGCAGGTCCTCTGGGTTTCTTGAGGTTGCTGGCTGCAGGACACACCGGGATTACGCTGGAGCAGGTTCGAGATGGGGACAGGCCGGTAGGGCTGGGGCGAAGTCAGTGGGTGCCCTCCTCTTGTTAGCTTCGGCACAGCTGTTCAGTTCTTCTTCTTCTTTTCTTCTTGTAGGTTCTTGTCTGAGGAAGCAAGGTTCAGGGTTGCCCCTAAATACTAGATTTAGAGGCGTTACAGGTAGGTGTAAAGGTTGGGACCAATGGGTCCCTTCCTGGAGTGGGTACACCTCTATTATGCCACCCTCCAGTGGGAGGGGGCATAAGCCTTTCCCTGGTTGGCTGGCTCCCCATCTGCAAGATGGCAGGGACTGAGAGTTGTGCTTCACCTCGCCTCCCCCACCTGAGGGTGGAGTTGGCAGAGGTGGGCACACCTCTCTTCCTCACTTGTTTTTCCGCCAGTTTTCCCACCCAAAGTGGGGGTCAGAACTAGTGGGGACCAGTTGCTGAAAGCAGCAAGTGGCCTGGGGAAGCTCACAAAGGCGGCAAGCTTTTGAAGCTTCCCCTTCGTGGACCCTGCCCATCCTGGGGGAGGAGGCTTGGCACCTCGTCCCAGGATGTGCATTGTTTCAGGCCACGGAGAACAGCAGGCTCTCGACCCAGGGGTCCAGAAACATTTCTGGTAGTGGCAGCTGAAAGCAGCCACTCAGCCTGGACACTAGTGGTAGGTCGTTTTTCAGGGGTATCTCTAAGATGCCCTCTGTGTGCATTTTTCATTAAATCCCACACTGGCATCAGTGTGGGTTTAATGTGCTGAGAAGTTTGATACCAAACTTCTGAGTTTTCAGTGTAGCCATTATGGTGCTGTGGAGTTCGTAATGACAGACTCCCAGCACCATATACTCTCAATGGCAGCACTGCACTTGCAATGTCTAAGAATGGACTTAGACACTGTAGGGGTACAGGGCTCATGCACCTGTACCCTCACCACTGGTATAGTGCACCCAGCTAGAGGGGTGACTGATCTATGGCAGGGCAGTGCGTTGTAGGCATGGCACACAGGGATGTGTGCCATGTCGACTCTTCACTTTGTTCTGCACCAAAACATGCAGCCTGCAAAGGTAGTGTGTGAGTGTAAAGGTGCAGGGCCTCTAAGGGTGGCACAATAAGTGCTGCAGCCCTTAGAGGCCTTCCCTGGTCACAGTGCCCTGGGTACCTGTGGTACCATTTACCAGGGGCTGACCTGTGGCCAGAGATGCCAATTGGGTTTGGGTTAGTTTTGGGGAAAGAACACAGGCCCTGGGAACCTGATTGGCAGGGACCCAGGGCACATCAAGTCAAAGTGCATCAGTAGTCTGGCAAAAAGTGGGGGGGTTACTGCAACAGAAACCCAGCTTCTCACACGTATGACATGAAATCACATCCCACAGAAGTCAAAACAAATGCAAGATCTTTCTAACCACACTACTTATAAGGTGCAGCTTGCTATCAATGTGGGTGATTGTTTCAGCACTGCCATATAGGGGCAGTACGTGCTATACAAATGCCACAATACCACACAATAAAATAATAATGTTGTATGTACTTTGCAGTCAGTGAAAAACACTATGAGGCTTATTACAAGTTTGTCTGCCCTCCTGCGAGACCACCACCACAGAGCTCACAGGATAACCGCCAAGCTCTTAGTGCACCCGCACGCTGGGTTCCGAATCGAATCCAGGGCAGGCAAGCGATGCCGCCATGACTGCACCTACAGCACGTTTCTGCATGGTGTGGCATGCACCATGTTGTGCATGCCATACAGTGCTAGAACATTGGTGCAAGTATAGGGGGCGAATGCACCTCCATGGGAAAATTCACCCGGGGGACCTGTTAGTGCCCCCTTACTTGCATGTCTGCCACCCTTTTCATGGCAGGCTCACTGCCATTAAATGGGTGGTGGAAATGCAACTAGGAAAATGCTAGGCGGTGCCAGCATTGACTCCGCAAGCATATTCCAACCCCTTCACACACCGTCGCAGGATCCTGGATCCCGGGAGAGGCGACAGTCCTGTGGCAGTCCGACAGCCACACTCCGAATACAGCAGGCAGTGGTTGGACCGCCACCGCAAGTACGGTGGTCCTAGGACCACTGTCCTCGTAATAAGCCCCTGTATATAGATGGATAACATTGCTACTAAGCATGCTTAAAGTCACCACAGTGCTCTACTGAAAAATACCATGAAGAGAACCAAGGTCTACCTTTGGAGCTTTGCCACCATCCAACTCCTGTTAGGCTGGGAATGGATAGGGACAGCACCACCCACCCTATGCATGAGTTAATTTCAGCACAAATGATGGTGGATACATTGATTTCATAAAATAACATGCAGAACACTGGTCACATATTAGAAAACTTCACCGATACAAATGATTTTACAGAGTTGAGTTCTCTAACATTCTGATTGGGTTTATGTCAATTTGGTTTAAAAAGAAATGCAATTGTGTCCTAAACAATGCTAATATTCCTCAGGGCTATGGGGGAGCAACTGTACTTATTGTGAGCTCCCTGTGCCCTGCAGCATTGATTTCTTGCTCATTGCCAAAGGAACACAAATTACCCTTCGCATTCTCATGCTCTGTTAATTAATGATGCAGTACCTCTGTCCATTCAGTAGTTGGAGACACAACCCAATATGATGTTTGGAGCTGCAGGTGACAGAAATTTCCCCACAGTGTTGACAAATATTTTCAGGATTCTCGCTGTGCAACCTAGTCAGAAAATTAATTCGCTTTTAATAATACATATGCCTTCTCGGATCTGGTGTATAACTCCTTAATTGGATAATGTCTCGAACAGGCTTATAATAATTTAGAATTACAAATAAGTGTACATTTATAGATGTGTTAATTAAAGCCTTAATTATCTGAGTGAGCAGCAGCTTCAGATGTAGATGGAAAAATGTATTTGTCCTGCAGTATGCAGATAATGTTTGCCTCTCCCTGTGGAGATTAGAATAACATCTAGAGAATAGCTACATTGCCTAACGACCTAACGAGGGTTGGATAACATTTGAGATATTTGGAAAAACCAATAACGGTCTAGATGGCAAAGTTATTTATAGGAGTAAGTATGATTTATTGTTGATTTTCCCCCACATAGAGCCAGATGCCTACTCCCCCCCCCCAATTCCTTTATTTACACTTACAAAGAAGAAGGCGCCCAAAGGGGAAGTTTACAAAATTAAGTTGTAAATATTTTTAAAGTTTGTTTAAGAGTAGATGGTGGTGCCCTGGACCAATGGCTATTTCCCAGCAAACCTTTTTGTATATTTACAGAGGGGAAGGGGTCCAAAAGGGACCTCTTATTTTTCTGAATTGCTTCCTACCAACTCAGTTTGGGAGTCAGTACTATTCCAATGTTTTCCAACCAGCTTTACAGCTCAAAACATTCAACATATAATAAATCAATATTTGGAAGGGACACCCTAAACACACGCCTTTCACACAGCAATTCGTTATGCCCTTCTAAACCAATTTTCTGATTCAGTAATCATTTATTGAATCACAAAATGGATATATTACATTCCAAAAATTCAATTAGCAGTGACAATCGCCGGGTTGGGACTGACAAATGACTTTGTACGTCTGGCCTATACTCCTTAATTTCTAGGAGAAAATCGCATCTGCTTATGAAAGTATGGTTTGTGACTGGAGCACCATGCATGTTGCAGTTACCAAGAACTGTGCTGATGTTTTGGTCAGGGTAAAATGTACAGATCAAAACTGGGTGTTGGTGAGAGGGGGCAGTAAATATGATTAGCTTTAAATGCCTTTGACTCTAAAAGATTGCAATGCAATGGTGACAACGATAACCTTCTTAAAGATATTGATAACATGTTTATACTAATTATAGGATTGAAAACCATATAACAAATGTGGTTCCAAGCATCACTAATGGAGGTGAAGAGATCTGTACTGATCATGAATGTCATGTCATTAAGTTAGAGTTCTTTGATCAGAGAGACTTTCTCACCTCATGCAAATAAATATCACTATGGAACAAAATGTATAGGACTGAACCACTACCATACAACCTGTAAGCCTCAACTCATCATCAATGTTGGAAAGTTGCCTTTTCTTCTGGGTCACCCCAGATTTTTGCCTTCCTTTACTGAACCTGTTTTGGTGGCCATCGGACTCTGCACACTTTACTCCTGCTGTCCAGTGGTAAAGTACTTGTGCTCTCCTCTCTATACAAGTTAACATTGGTATGCTCCTGAATGAACATTTAATTATTTATAAGTTCCTGATATATAGTACTACTTGTACCCAGGGTCTGTAAATTAAATGCTGCAAGTAGGATGCAGCACTCACTGAGCCACCTATTAAAGTAGCACTGTAAAACATGTCTCAAGCCTGCCATTGCAGCATTGGTGGGGAGTTTTAAACTGCCATTTCAACCTATATATACCAAAATAAACCTTTTGCCAGGCCTACAACTTCCTTTTCCATAATTATAAATCACCCATAAAGTAGGCACTAAATGCTTAAAGGGCAGGGTGTATGGTATTTAAAAAGTGGGACACGTATATCTAAAATTTCACATGTCCTGGCGGTGAAAAACCTACAAAGTCAAATTTTACTGTAACTATGCTGTCTCTTCCTTTTTTTTTTTTTATCCTGAGCTAGATATTCCATCCCCCCCTTCCCCAATCCCCCCCCCAGGCCAGGAAAGCATTTCGGGCGCCGCGCTGTGGACCGGGCAGGTCTTACACAAAAAAGGGGGAGCAAAGGGAAAAACGAAACAAAGGAAATCCCAACGTGGGCAAACTCCCCAATCCCCAGAGCAGTGCAGCAACGGCCACCCGCCCAAACCTGCCATGCAACTTTAATAGTCAATCAAGGTCCAAACCAACTATGGTGAGGTCCTACAGGGGGTCCTGGCTTAGTTTAATGTCTCGTGTCCTTGTATAGAGTGTCAGGGACTGTGCCGGGCAACGACCAACTCAAAAATCAACCCTGAACCATTTTACCTCAGTACTTCATCATGGCCCGCTGGCTCCAGAGGCCCGGATATGTGACCAAGTCCATTCCATGTTGCATCCCCCTCTATATGATCTCATCCACAGACTTTGGAGTGACCCGTGGTAGAACTAGGCTGTCCGCGTTGGAGGAGTCCGATTCCGAGCCCCCTGTGCCCCCCGGCGAGCGCGAACCCACGTCCAACTGCTGCCTGTCGTCCTGCATCATCTAGGCCACTGCCTGCAGTGCTGCCGTTCTTTCGCGCTCCGTTTGGGAAGGGCTTGGTTTCTTGGGGGCGCTTTTCGCCGTTCGCTTCCGAAGTCGTTTTCCGGTCCGTCTGTTTTGGAGTGGGGGTGCCTGCTCCTGTGCTACCCGAGGAGCCCCGGTCTTATACTCCTCCAGCCACTCCAAAGCTGCAGCAGCGTTTTCGCAAAAATGCGTTTTCCCATCTTCTATGATGCGTAGTCGTGCAGGGAAATTAAGTGAGTACTTGAGGCCTTCTGTTCTCAGCGCCTTCTTAACTTCAAGAAAAGAGGCGCGGTGCCGCTGCACTTCAAGAGTATAGTCCGGGAATATTGAGACCTTACTGTTGTCCACAACAAACGGGCCATTTGAGCGAGCTTTTTGTAATAAAAGGTCTCTGTCTCTGTAGTGCAAGAGTCGGGCAACCACCGGTCTTGGTGGACGACCCGGCTCCGGCGGGCGAGCCTGGACACGATGTGCCCTCTCCAGGGTATACAATTGTGTGAGCCCCTCCGGTGCAACTACGGTACGGAGCCACGGTTCCAAGTAGGACATCATATTGCCATTTTCAATCCCCTCCGGCAGGCTCAAAATGCAAATGTTGTTCCTTCTGTTGCGCCCTTCACTGTCCTCCACTCTGTCCTCCAGCACTCTGACCCTATCATTCAGGTATGCTATTTGTTTACGCGTCGCCTGGTGAGCCGGGGTCAGCTCCTCAAGGGAAGACTCCACCACTTTCATCCGGTCAGTAAGTTTCTGGTGTTCGGCACGTAAAAGTCCCAATCCCACCGATACTGTGCTTATATCTTGGTGTAGGGTCTCCTTTGTGTCAGAGATTGCCTCTAGAACCTGAGCCAGCTGCTGTTGTATGGGGTCTTCAAGGTGTGGCGCCTCTGAAATAGTCTGAGCCAGCTCTCGCTGATCCCCCTCCTGCTCCGGGGCGGGCCCCGGTGTTTTCGCTCTTACTTTGCCCATTGCTACCACCCTGGCACATAGGCGTCGCAACGCAGTCCCAAAATCCTCTTGCTGCAGACTTTCCTGTGCAGCGACAATAGGAAAGGCAGCACTCTGGGCCCCCAACAGATGCGGCAGGCAGTTCTTGTTAGGCTTGGCGCCTCCTCCCGCACGCGGTTTTCCTTTGCGGAGGACGGGCCTTGTTTAAACAATAGCAATGTCCAGCACTGTCTGACCACAGCAAGAGGGGGCCCCATAGGAGAAGGGGGGCCCAAGGAGAAACCCCCCTCAATCAGCTGCCTTTATCGGGATCCCCCAGCGTAGCGGGCTAGGTGCGAACCGCTCCACCAGGATCACCACTCTGACTTGTAAGGTCTCACCAGTTCTCCACTTCAGCCCTTAGCCAAGCTGACAGTGCGGGCTCAGGGGGGCCACTCCACAATCTCCAGGAGCCACACCCAAAGGCCCTCTGGGCACCTCTCAGCGCAGCACCCTCCGCAGTATTCCCCTCCGCTGCAGCGTAAGCCCTGGGGTTGAGCGATGTAAGGCCCCTCTTCAACAGGAGGCCAGTAGATGCGTCCAGAAACAGCCCCGCGCAGCCAGGGGGGTCCCCACGGGGATCGGATCTGGGCCAGGGGTCGCTGTCAATTTGCAGGTCAGCGCATGGCCAGCCAAAGGTTCACCAGCTCACCACGACTGTCAGCCCCGTACCGCCATCCGGCCTCTCAATCCTATCGCAATCGGGTCAATCCTTGAGGAGAAGCCAGTGACTGCGCCGGGCAGCGCTCCGCCTATCTCCGGTATACCCTGGGGGGGGAATTCCTATTCACATCGCTGCAGGCGAGGCACCTCCCAGGTCCGCTCTCACTCCAGCAGCCATCCTCGAGAGGGGAGAAGGAGCCCCGGCCGTTTTCAGCGCCAGCCGCACCCCAGCCTCATTTCTGCAGCGCCGCCCCCGCTCCACACCAACACACGGGGCCGCCACCGGGCTATCGCAAACTCTCGTTCCTCCACCGGGGGCCGTCCGCCATCCACCCAGGGTGACCACCAGGCTCAGCGGGTGCAGGCCTCGCAAACGCCACAATTCAGCTCCAGCCCCGCTCGGCGCCGAGGCAGTCAAGGAGCCACTCCCCGGGCCCAGCCGTGGCCTCAGACAGCACCCAATACGCCCAACAAGGCACGGCGGCACAGCCTCTAGAAAGCCTCTTCAGGGGCAGCAGACCTCCGGGAAGCCAGCGGTCACCTCAAGGAAAGCATTCAATGGCAGGAATCAGCCTTAGAGCCGGATAAATGAATGGTCGGTGCGGAGCCTCTCGCACACGTGTCTGCCATTGTTGGCTACCAAGCCACGCCCCCATGCTGTCTCTTCCTTAGGAATACACTGGGTTACATTATCAAGCTTTAGTGTGGTTTGGAAGCAGCTAGATTTTGAGAAGTACACTTTTAGAAAGTTTTTATTTTTCTGTATAAGCCAAATGTGCCTTTCTACCAGTGTCCAGTGCCAACTAGCTGGTGAATGGCTTTGTTGTGGTGAGAAGTGCATTGCTCCCAGACAGTGGACAAAAGGCTTGGGTGTTGAGAGCAGTTTTTCTTCTTTTAGCAGGATGACCTAGGGGTTCTGCTCAGCTGCTTCCTGAGCTTCATAGTGTGCCTACCCTTTCACTGGCAGATGTAGCTCCCACCTAGACCTGCCTTCTTTTGTTGTTCTAGTCAGCTTGCCAACAACCCAGTGGGAGAGTGGAGCTGCCCTGAAACTGCTTCGAAGTGACCACAAGGGAGGGTTTACCAGTTATCATATCCATGCCTCTGAATGGGCACAGGGAGCTCTTACCAGGATAACAAGAGCTCTCAATGCTGGATTTAGGTGGAGAAGGGCACTGTGGAATAGCTTACAATCAATCACACAAGAAGTGCTTCAGAAGTGGCTAGACCGCCGAACCAGGATAAAAAAAGTAAGTAAGTCCGTTTTTATATAGCGCAGCTACTCACCCTTACGGGTCTCAAGGTGCTGGGGGCCGTAGTGGAAATTAAGTGAGCTATTGCCCAGAGTCACACGGTGCTGAGCTGAGCTGCCGCCGGAGCCGGGGATCGAACCGTGAACCCTGTGCTCCGAAGTCAGCTGCCCTGGCCGCTGCACCACACCTCTCCGCTTGGATTGGACTGTGTTTCTAATGTTCAAAAGGAGAAAAAAGGAAACAAGTGCATTTTATCATTTTGTCTAAATCAGAAGTGGGTAGGGTAATTTCCTGGGAACATTTACCCCATTGGTAACGGAGTTGCCAGGAGTTTCCACCACCCACAAGCTCGCACCAGGCATAAATGTGGCATCCGCAGTACCCTCCTCAAAACACTCCTTGACCTGTGCAGACTCATAAGGAGGACTGCTCTGCTTGCCTTGAACCCAGGACCCTAGACGTGACTCCAAGGGTAAGTTGGCTGAACTGCTTTAGCTACCGGGACACTACAAGCATCCAGAGCCCTTCTCTGTGACTGCACAATGGACCGTGCCCTGGAGCCTGCTCCTGGCCTCTGCTTCAGGGATTCTTGACTCCCAAGTACTGTCCCCAAGGTCCTGAACCCTTGGCTAGAGTCAAAGTGTACTTCTCCTTACGTTCCCTGAAACCTGTGAATTAGAAACTTTTTACCAACTTTTTGCTCTGAGTACTGACAGGGGATTGAGACCAACTTGCCAAGCCAATTCAACGAAAGTGCATCACTGCTTGGCCACAGATTCAGGTCGCTCCCACTACGTTCTTCCCCGCAGCAGCATATTCTATTTTGCAGGACTTCTTGGAGGTTGATGGCCTTGTGGATCCCTCTGTGGCTATAACCTGCAGCCTTGCCCCACTGGAAGAATCCAAGATCCACAAAAGTTACTAAGTATAAATAAGGAAAACTTAATTAGGCAAAGGCATGAAAAGTATCTGGCCAGTGAGGGACCTTCTATAGGCACCAAATTCAAATTTGTGCCACTTGGAGCTTTCCCACCAAGAATCAACGACTTCACCAAGACCTTGTCAGGCAGCTATCTGATGACATGGAGTCCTCTTCATCCTGCTGACTTGTCCTGCTGATCATTCACTTCCATTCCATAGACTAAGTCAAAAGGTAAAACTTTCCACCAGGACGAACACCTTACCACTATTTTCGACCCGTGCTCCATTGAGGTTGGTCTTAACTTTTGACAATTTTATATTCAATCCACAAACTGCTGGCTGCCGACATGCACAAAAGCAAAGCACACGTTGAGTCGATAACGGAGTCAGCACTCTCTGAAATCACACTGTACTGCCTTTCCTGCACACTCTGCAAAGCACTTCAGCTGACGAAATAATGTTGCTCAGTATTACTTTATTTTAAAAGTGCTATCGTGCTCCCACTCACGCATTTTGACTGCCGTGGAGCCTTGCTCACAAACAGAGGTGCCATGTTTGATTACAACTTTTAAAGTGCACATTACTTTCGCAATCATGGAAAGAGACAACAGATTTCATCATGCATTCACGTACAAATTAAACACATTGACTTATGCATTGAAAAACGTCTCCAATCATATATATAAATACATTCATAATAATACAGAGACTTAGTTCAATATTTAAATGCATAAAAAGAATAAATGATTTAAAAAATGTAATTAAAACATTGTCTTTCCCATTTTTTATATGCACTATACATGACATTCATCAATTTTAGATATTTTGTGATTAAGCCCAAGTGGGCATATTTTATGGTACACACTGATGCATCGTGCATTCTTATTACTAGTATTCTCCTACTGTGGCTAATTACATTTACATTCTGGTGAACAATAACACCCTAAACGGGGTTCTTGACAATGATACTCCATTAAAATACATCAAATCATTCAGCCCAAGTGGGCATATTTCTTTTACTGGCTCTTTTCCTATTGCACAATTATACTAAAATGAACAGTGCAGACCAAAATGCTATGTGCAAATTAAAAATATTAAAAAGAACTTTCAGATACCTCTTAACAACTACAGTAGATAGAGGATATAGAGGGGGATTTACAGGTGCGTATGGAGATCTTCGTCACAGTTCAATCACCATGGTGTCTACGTGTTTAACTCTATAATATATCTAGATTCTAATTGTCTCAGACTTTTCTCCCTGTTTCCTCCTCTATTGCTTTTTGGTTCAGCATCGATCACAAAATAGTCCAGCCCTTTAACTTTACTCTCATGTCTCTCTTCAAAATGGCAGGCGTCTGAGTAGGTCTTGTCTCTGTTATTGATTGCCCGAACATGCTGTAAAATTATTTTCTGTACTGGAAGCACAGTGCTTCCAACAAAAAGAAGTTTTCATTGACTGCGTAATATATAAATCGCATGATCGGTTTTACAATTAAACAAGCCTTTTATTTTCTTTGACTTTTTGAGTAGGGGTGATTAATTTTGCTTCATGTTGATCCCAAACTGGCAGGTCTTGCACTTACTGCACTTTTTAAAACATTTTAAGTTTCCTAGCTATGTGTACTTTTTGTTTACTGCATTCAGGGATACTCTTTGTTAGAGAGTCTCTCAAGGATTTAGCCCTTTTCAATGTTACACCCGGCCTTCTGGGAGCTTCCTTACAAGATATATAAAACTGATGAATGCCATGTTTGGTGCTACAAAAAATGGGAAAGACAATGTTTTAATTTTAAATTCATTTTTCAAATCATGTATTCTTTTTATGCATTTAAACATTGAACAAAGTCTCTGTATTATTGTGAATGTATTTATACATAAAGATTAGAGATGTTGTTTTTCAGATGCATAAATCTTTCCGTGAATGCATAATGAAATCTGCTGTCTCTTTCCATGATTGCGGATTTAAGGTGCACTTGAAATGATGTAATCAAACATAGCTCAAACAAGGCTCTATGGCAGTCGAAATGCCTCAGCAGGAGCATGAAAGCACGTTTAAAATAAAGTAATATGAGCAACATTTTTTCGTCATCGGCAGTCCTCTGCAGAGTGTGTGAGGTAGGCAGTACTATATGTATATGGATATATATATATATATATATATATATATATATATATATATATATATATATATATATATATATATATATTTACACAAACCAGAAAAGGGGAAGAGGCTATAACATACCGCACCTGACAGCAAAGTTTTTTGTGAAAATATAGCAATTAATTCCTATTATTGCTGAGTGCAAAGAACCTAGGAGCACTCCCCTTTACACTCCTAAATAGAGAAAAGATTCCCTTAAAACATGACACATTAGGTTCAGCACCCCATAGATACGTATATCATAATGTATTAGACAATGTGTACACAAAGAGAATTCCAATTTGTAGATGCGATCTTTTCTTGTATAAAACTGTTCTTTATTGTGTTTTCATTAAAATCCACAAAGCCATAGCCAACGCGTTTCGTCTCACACAGAGACTTCTTCAGGGCTATAGAAAAAACACATATATACGAACATTTAAAAAAACACTCATATACACATATGAGAGAATATACAAATCCATTAAAACTTAAGCCAACATCATACGCTTGTTAATGTTATGCCATTTTCAAAAATCGATACAATCAATATTCATTTTTTATCAAGTGTAGCGCCTATATTCATTAAAAAAGACATGGGAAGAAGAAAGAAAATAAAAGAAGCAGAAACAGCATATTTCTATTGAAACAGGGAATTATAATTTAACAAATGAGAGTATTGCCCCAAGTGTAGAGGGAATAGTATATTATTCTAAATGTATACATATATCTTTAATTACATTAAATCATGATCAATCTCAAAGCAAACACATTAAATATGTCTTGAGATAAAGTCTTAGCATCAAGATCTAAGTAATAACTTAACAATGCATAATACCTAAGCGTGACAGAATAATAATCACTTAAATCAATAAGCATTATACCTAAAAGTCTTATGCTGCACTCACCGCAATAGTAACTTGGCAGTGAAGACACGAATCAAATAAATATTCAAATGTGCGATCCAAATAACACCTTTAGCCCTAGAGGAGATATATCAACCAATGTTGAATTTGCTAAAATATATCCATCCACAATAACAAGGTACATTGAAAGTTATCTACAACGGTCCTTTGAACGCTCACCTGATGTTTGGCAAGGTAACAGAAAAATAATTAAAACTCCACTCTTATATCAGGAGTAGGACAAGAAGACGATTATGAAGGTCAGTATTGATTTTTCAACCTGAACGAGGGAATACAAAATTTCTTATATTACGAGTGCAAACAACATAACATGATGATTAACAGCTTTATCATGTTAAGTTAGCACATTCATCGATACATTCCAAAATACTCATAGGTGCAATAGGTTACCCAAGAAAACATGAAGCACCCCATGTTTATCCTGAGAAACAAAAACCCAGGTCGAGAGAGAGAACCCCAACACTATATTGCAAAGGCACATAGAATTATGCCTTTCGTTATGCCTTTCCTCATGTCATTGTCTGCTGTCCCAGAGCATTTCCAATTAATCTGTATTACAATCTTAAAAAGCCACTGATCACAATGCCATCGATTGCATACCAAAACACACCCATTTATTTGGATAATCGAACATGAAAGCAATACAAAGAGAGACATGTTTATTTTATGGAAAAACATGAAAAAAAAACGAACGAAAGGACATAAAGGAGATACCGTCAGAGAAGCAGCCAGTTGCCGAGCCCATAGTCTAGGAACCATTACGCCGCTAGAATCTACAACTTCTACTGAATCAGGGTCCCTTCCATCCCATAATGTTGCAATACAATGTGTATGGATGCTTGTTTAAAGAGCATGGCGTAACCGCAATATAGAAAGAAACATAGTTGTTTTTTTTAAAAAAACAATCAAAGTGTAGAGAAAAAAGGCATACGACAAATATCGCCAAAACAACGGCCAATTAAAGGGCCCCACAGTTCAATATACATTTCACTGCGAAGATCTATCGATTTTGCTAAAGTAGGTTCTGTGACATTCCATAATGGCGCAGTACAGTATATATAAACAATCATGGTGCATATATGACTCACCATCAGCTCAATATAATGCAACGCCAGATATGTCAAGCCGGTTCTTGCGCGTGTACTCAAATTGGCTGTTCGCGATCGTCCTCATATCTGAAATACAGACATGGACTCACTTTCACTTGTCTATACCTTTTAAACACAGGTTTCTGCAATATCTCTATCCATATAGCACTTACCCAAGAAAGCAGCATGGTGGCCGATCAAGTCCGTACAGGTCAGTTTCAAAAGAGAGAAACCGAGTAACTTTTGGCGGGTGTTTTTATATTATAAATATGTGACACCTGATTGTGTAAACACAAACAAGAGCCTCAAAGAGCCGATTATGTGAGCCTTCAATATGGCGGCCATTACTGAATGGTAAAATAGCCGAAAGTATTCCAATATATTGCGGGTACTCCTTCATGTCGTTAGTTATGTAGGGGCTTATTCTCATCCTCAATTGTTGATCGAGGTTAAAAGATATTTTATATGACAGACTCCATCCAACTACGTAGATAGAAACTGAGACCCGAACATAGTTTGACCAGACCAGCCTAAGCAATCGCCATTTTGGAACGGTCAATAGATGTGTGAGCCTTTAGCATGGCAGCCATTACTGAACGGTGAAAAAAAACCGAAAATGTTTCAATATATTTTAAGTAATCCACCATATCGTTATTTATATGAGGGCTCATTCTCATCCACAATTGTTGATCAGAGGTCGAATATATACTGTATTACGGACTTCATCAAATATGTAAATAAATAAGAACCATGGCCCGAACAGAATTTGACCAGATCGGCCTAAACAATCAGCATTTTGAGACAGTCAATTTGCTGATAAATCTTCAGTACAATATAGTAACCCCTCATGCCATATCTGATCAACTACAATTAATTCTCAAACTACACCTCATTGATCTCTGGATTCCACAATGTTCACATACCCAAATAAAATGCACTGTTTTCTCTACACTGCATATTCATATTTGATCATAATACACATGTTTTAGCACACAATTGTTTCGCAATGTCTATTCCTACATGGTAATTCAACAAAAATAGTGTCAAAACATACAGACCTTACATGAAAATTAACTGTCCATCATAATTACAATATGTCTACATGTTTCGCTTTCTTCTACATTATATATGAGAATAAAGCAAATTCGTTTACTACACATGTGTAGACAACAGTCGTATTGTATGGCCTTATCAAACATGGAGATTCAAGAAAGCAGATATTGAAATAAATGACTGATAAAGTTATAAATAGTGTATGTCATCAACTCATCTGCCATGATAAATCACATTCTAAATAAGCAGATAGGTATCAGTATAGAAAGAGAAATTGATTCATCCCATTGCATATGCAATGTCTCACCCTTTCATATAAAATGATGGAACTCATCGTTGACATTCAATCCATGCTTGACCGTCCTGAGGCGACAAATCCAAACTGCCTCTCGTCGCCTGAGGGCTAATTCTCTATCGCCTCCTCTCTCCAATGGCATTACCTGATCTATACCTGCAAATGATATGTTTTTATCCTCAGGATGCTCCTGTCGCATATGCATAGCGATAGGATACCTCATATCACCGTTTTTTATGGCCCTTACATGTTCTTGAATTCTCATTTTTAGACTACGGATACTGCTGCCTATATAGATCTTCTCACAGGCACAGATAATCATGTAAACAGTAAAGGTAGTATTGCAATTAATAAAACAGTTAATAGAATATTCCTTTGATTGACCACTATTAAATTTTTTCAATCTATTCTTGCCATATTTACAAATGCAACAATTCCCACACGTGTGGAAGCCAATGGGTTTTTCTGACAACCATGTCACTTTTGATTTATTCAAAGTTTTTACATAGCTGGAACTAAGCATACTTTTTAATGTCATACCTTTACGATAGACTACTCTGGGTTTTTTAGAGACAGTACCCGAGGGAAAGCTATCAGATCCCAAAATGCACCAGTTCTTTCTCAAAATATCATATATATGGTTGCTGAAGATATTATACTCAGTGATAAATAGAACCTCTGACTGATAGTTACTTTTTTTCTTTCGCTTAGTAGCATTAGATGTTAGTGCTTCTTTTCTATTAAGCAATTGTACTTTTTTCTCTGCATTTTCTAAGCAGGTTCTATTATAACCCCTCTTGATGAAGTTTGTTTTGATGCTGTCTACATTTTTAATAAAATCCGCTTCCAAACTGCAATTGCGCCTAGCGCGGACCATTTCTCCATACGGTATAGCATCAATAGTGGAGCGTGGGTGCGCACTGGTAGCATGCAGATAGCTATTGCACGAGGTTTTCTTTTTATAAATATCACTCTGTATGTTAGTCCCCATGACAAACAATTTTAAATCAAGGAATTCAATGTTATTGACTGAATGCTGAATGGTTAATTTCACATTAAATGTATTAGTATTCAAATACAAAAAATATGCATTTAGGCTCTCCACAGTCCCATGCCAGATCATTATTACGTCATCTATATAACGGCCATAGAATATGACGTTACCACTCCAATCATCTGATCCTGGGCCCCAGACATGCTCCACCTCATACAGCCCCATAAAGAGGTTCGCATAAGATGGAGCAAAGCTGGAGCCCATCGCCGTCCCCTGCCTCTGCAAATACCATGCCTTGTCATGCAAAAAAGCATTCTGTGTTAGAATCATTTCTGCCATCATCAACAGCATATGTGTATGTTCAATGTGTTGTGCTCCTCGTTTAAAAAGGAAATGTTTAAGGGCCCTCAGGCCCTGTTGCAGGTGAATGCACGTGTACAGACTTTCCACATCCATTGTCACGAGAAAAAGATCTTCCATATCCCATTTAAAATCCTCTAATTTGCATAAAAGGTCAGAACTATCTCGTAAGTACGATGGTAAGTTTTTCACAATTGGTTGCAAGAAGTGATCTATGTATTGAGCTATGTTTTCAGTGGGCCCACCATTACCAGAAATAATAGGCCTGCCAGGTGGAAACGAGCCCCCTTATGTATCTTTGGTAATATATAAATACAGGGAAATCTAGAATGGTGGGCCCGAAGAAATTGGTATTCAGGTTCTGACAATAAACCGGATTCATGCCAGTCGCACAACTTAGAGTTGATATTAATCTCTATTTGTGAAGTGGGATTAGAGTCCAACTTCATGTAGCAGCATGTATCATTCAATTGTCTGTCAATTTCTTTGAGATAGTCAGTCCGATTCATAAAAACAATGTTTCCCCTTTGTCTGCTTCTTTGATGACTAAACTGTCATCATTTTTCAAGGCCTGTAACAGGTTCCAGTCCTCTCGACTCAAATTATTATCATGTCTACACCCTCTCATCTTGTGATGTTGATCCTCCAATTTGTGTAGATCAGAAGTGACTTTATTAAAAAACTCATCTATAATAGTGTCCTGAGGTTGCGGTGGCATGAATTTGGACCTGGGGCGTAGTCCACTATCTATAGTACAGTCCTCTGATATACCCAGGTCATCTGCTACCTGGAAAACATCTCCAACTAATTCCTCATCATATAATGAGGCAAGTAAATGCGTGTTATATACATCATTAATTGTTAAAGATGTTTCCACGTTATCCCTTACAGATGGAACACGAGGGACAATCGGATGTTCTTCAAAAAACTTTTTTATTTTAAGTTTACGTGTAAATTTGTACAAATCTATATGTACATTGACAAAATCACATCTATTTGTAGGGCAATAATTCAAACCCTTGCTCAAAACAATAATTTCTTGAGTCGTCAATATTCTAGAGGATAAGTTAATGACAGTCAGTTCATTGGAACTAGGTGGAACATCAGTACACTCTGAGAGCTGAGAAACACAAGAGACTATTTCTTGGTGTTCACATTCTGTTCTCTGGCTCTTATGCCGGACCTTGTGTTTCTTGCCACCCCTCCTCCCTGCTCTTCGCTTACTACCTTTTTGCGATTCCCCAATCTGTACCTCCGTACCTCCTGTAAAAAAACAGAGGGGGTGTGTGTGCCAAGGCTGTTACTGGTACCTTCACCTGGATCACTATCTATAGAGGAAAGTGAAGTACTGCTAGATGAAATGTTTACTGGTTTATCACCATTAGCTTCTGGTGTTTGTTGTTTCTGGACAAAATCATCATATTTTCGAGCGAACTTGTAGTCGCCCTCATCCCTCTTTATTTTTCTTTGCTTCTTTTCTTTAAGATACAATTGATAACTGTTCAATTCTTTTTTCAGAATTTCTAGATTCTTTTGTATTACCTCTTTCAAATTTGATACATTAATCTCCTTCTCTAGGACAGCAATTTCTTCCTTAACTTTACTAATTTTCCTTTCGGAATTGGAGATTAATGTCCCCATCATTTTATACGAAGCTTCATACAGGCCTTCTTCCCATTCTTTAAGAAGATCGGGATCTAGATCCTCATAATTAGGAAAAATGAGGATTCTTAATCCTCTTGGTATGCGTCTATTTTCAATATACTTCTTCAAAGTGGCCCCATCCCACCACTTTGCAAGCTCAATTTTCTTAAGCTTCTCAAGGCGCATAAATTTGCTTTTCAGTCCTTCATTTTTCACCAATGTAGAATCTTTATGTGCCACACTCATAGTCTGTTTATCATTAAACAGATCATCAAACATCTTTTCGCGGTTGTCATCATAATCCATATTTGTTAAATTTATAACTATTCACTTGACAGTGCTGGTAGCCCACAATAACTTTACACAAACCAGAAAAGGGGAAGAGGCTATAACATACCGCACCTGACAGCAAAGTTTTTTGTGAAAATATAGCAATTAATTCCTATTATTGCTGAGTGCAAAGAACCTAGGAGCACTCCCCTTTACACTCCTAAATAGAGAAAAGATTCCCTTAAAACATGACACATTAGGTTCAGCACCCCATAGATACGTATATCATAATGTATTAGACAATGTGTACACAAAGAGAATTCCAATTTGTAGATGCGATCTTTTCTTGTATAAAACTGTTCTTTATTGTGTTTTCATTCAAATCCACAAAGCCATAGCCAACGCGTTTCGTCTCACACAGAGACTTCTTCAGGGCTATAGAAAAAACACATATATACGAACATTTAAAAAAACACTCATATACACATATGAGAGAATATACAAATCCATTAAAACTTAAGCCAACATCATACGCTTGTTAATGTTATGCCATTTTCAAAAATCGATACAATCAATATTCATTTTTTATCAAGTGTAGCGCCTATATTCATTAAAAAAGACATGGGAAGAAGAAAGAAAATAAAAGAAGCAGAAACAGCATATTCCTATTGAAACAGGGAATTATAATTTAACAAATGAGAGTATTGCCCCAAGTGTAGAGGGAATAGTATATTATTCTAAATGTATACATATATCTTTAATTACATTAAATCATGATCAATCTCAAAGCAAACACATTAAATATGTCTTGAGATAAAGTCTTAGCATCAAGATCTAAGTAATAACTTAACAATGCATAATACCTAAGCGTGACAGAATAATAATCACTTAAATCAATAAGCATTATACCTAAAAGTCTTATGCTGCACTCACCGCAATAGTAACTTGGCAGTGAAGACACGAATCAAATAAATATTCAAATGTGCGATCCAAATAACACCTTTAGCCCTAGAGGTGATATATCAACCAATGTTGAATTTGCTAAAATATATCCATCCACAATAACAAGGTACATCGAAAGTTATCTACAACGGTCCTTTGAACGCTCACCTGATGTTTGGCAAGGTAACAGAAAAATAATTAAAACTCCACTCTTATATCAGGAGTAGGACAAGAAGACGATTATGAAGGTCAGTATTGATTTTTCAACCTGAACGAGGGAATACAACATTTCTTATATTACGAGTGCAAACAACATAACATGATGATTAACAGCTTTATCATGTTAAGTTAGCACATTCATCGATACATTCCAAAATACTCATAGGTGCAATAGGTTACCCAAGAAAACATGAAGCACCCCATGTTTATCCTGAGAAACAAAAACCCAGGTCGAGAGAGAGAACCCCAACACTATATTGCAAAGGCACATAGAATTATGCCTTTCGTTATGCCTTTCCTCATGTCATTGTCTGCTGTCCCAGAGCATTTCCAATTAATCTGTATTACAATCTTAAAAGCCACTGATCACAATGCCATCGATTGCATACCAAAACACACCTCTGTGTGAGACGAAACGCGTTGGCTATGGCTTTGTGGATTTTAATGAAAACACAATAAAGAACAGTTTTATACAAGAAAAGATCGCATCTACAAATTGGAATTCTCTTTGTGTACACATTGTCTAATACATTATGATATACGTATCTATGGGGTGCTGAACCTAATGTGTCATATATATATATATATTCAAATTTTCCGCTCACTCTCACATCAAATCCTTTTGTTGGAAGCAGGCGCGGACCACAGGTTAGTGCAACAAAGTTCCTTCTTTATTTGTTGGCCATAACGCATTTCGGTCCAGCCGGACCTTGATCACATGACAACACCGCCATAGTCTTTTTCCCTTTTTAAAGTGACGTGTGCATAAGGTAAACAGTGACTGGGCATAGACATGGAAGAAATATCAAGAAAGTTTCGCGAAGAATGACTGTGATGGTTGACCATACACTCATTAGTTAACGGTCAGCAGTAATTGGCAATATATTATCATTGGGTACAAACAATATTCATATATAAATATATAAATAAATAAATATCCAAATGTTTAACACACCAATAAATAAATAAATATTCAGGCAATAAATACTGTGAGAACAATAAATATTATAAAAACAGTTTCCCTTGCTTTGATCTGTGTTTTTGTTCATCATGATGACAATATATTGCATCAATTATGTGACTAATGCCCACTGTGGCATTTTCTGATTTGTTTTGACTTAATGTATTATATTGCTTTAGGAATGTATACCCACTGGGGCATTAGTGATCTGACTTCATTTGGTTCGTGCACTTTTGTTGCTGACATGTGAGAATTAATTTTATATGTTCAGGATACACACAGTATTTTGTGTTCATGCATCATGATTCTAATATTGTATCTCACAGGCAAGACGTTTTTCATTTATGTACAGGATGAATGAAATGTTATTTTTATGTTTATGTCTATTTGAAAATGTAACTCCATAATTTTTCATTTTGATGAATTGGAATAATTGACACTTTCTAGCCCCCAGCACACGTTCCATTCAATGTAACATTACATAAAATTATATCCAAAATCACAATCTGTATTATAATGATCTATTTATTCAGCCTGCCTGCCTCTTCTTTCTTTTTTAGCAAACACATGTTTTATTGTTCGGGGGACGTACCCAACGACTTCCTCAGGGCTATATGGAAAAGTGTAACTCCTACGAAGACGCCTCAGTGCGGGTTGAAATTCTGTCCCAGATGAAATCAACAGTCTAATGCTCCCAGTTGTTTGCTAATCAAATATGGTCAAGCGGCTGTATGTTGAGTATTCTTTAAAAATCAAGTTTCTATAGGTGTCTTCTGAGTCCAGAGATGACCTCCTTATTATTTGTAGGTACAGATTCATGGGATCACTTCCCTCTCCACAGTACAAGCTAGTACGCTCAAGACTTGGCGTTCTGCAGAACTACTGGGAGCATTAGACTGTTGATTTTATCTGCTTTTCAAAAGTGTACACTGTTATTTAATTGTTTGTTTTGATATTGAATGTATTATGAAAGGCCAAATGATGCTGAGTATGCTTTAATTTTTCAGGACTTTATTGTATTTAGTTTTGCTGGGCTTTAGAAAGGCATTTATTGCTGAAACGCATTATTGTTCGTCAATATCATCCAGATTTTCATCACATTAAGTTGAATTGGTGTAACAGCACAGTTGGAGTGCTGATTTGTTTCTCTACCTATAATATCCAGCTTCAAAAGCTATGTAGATGTGGAGGTAAGAAGAATTGGATAACAGACGACAAGGGTAAAATATACTTTTAATCAGGAAAAATGATGAATAAGATACACAGATCGGCTGTTTAATGTTTGTTCATGACATAAATTACTAATTTAAAAAAGAATGTTAGATCTAAATTATACTATATGCACCTACCTTTCAGTATTTTTGTTCTCGAAATTTGGACAATTAACTGGGCCTGTTTTATGCAGCGGCACTATATTGTTCCACTTCCAAGATTTAGGAGCATTTACAGTTGGTATTCAATGAAGAACAAGGGTCCATAGCTTGGATTTTTTCCTGCTTCTAGCATAGGTCAAAAACATCTTGCTTTCCATACTTATACACATAGAGGAATTTGGTGATCCCCTGTCAGCGACTGATTTGCTGGGCGTAGGTGCCTCCCCCACTGCATGCCAGAGGGTCCATCATATTTTAGGTCAACCAAATGCATTTCTGGGTGGTTTACTACTTTCAAAGTATTCCATTTTGTGATCATATAGAAAACATGGGCATCATCTTGCTAATGCATGCTTACGTCTGCTGTCCTGCTTCTTTAACAGAAGACTGTTGCCTGTTTCATGCTGGCCTTTTTGCACTGTGGTTCTAAGTAACTGGATTCAACTAGTGTGAGCATACAATCCCACCAAAGGTACCCATATCCCACCAACGTTTCGCACTGTCCAGTTCCAAAGCTCAGCTTTCAGCTCTCCAGAGAGGGCAAAAACAAAAGAAATTGGAAATTAAGATTATAAACCAGTATAATGGCTTCAGAATGCCTTTTTATGGCACTGCAGGCACCTGTCAATGGGCACTCAACAACCTTAGCTCATTTGCTGGAGAACACCTCATTTTTGTAGCGCCCCTTCTTTTCTCCCAGAGTAGGCTACATCCACTAGTCAGTGCTGCTGCACACCCCAAAAAGGCAGGCCTTGCATTGGACACTCTTCTGGGACCGATTATGAGTATGGTTGTCCATGGACCGCCAGACTCTTGGAGGTGCGGTGGTCTCCCCATCGCCCCATTATGATTTGGTCGGTCTGACCGCCACAGCCCTGCCACAGCCACGCCACAGCCACCAGAGAATGGCCATTACCTGGCAGAGTTGCTGTGGTCAGGAGGCTGCAATATGCTTGTCAGGACCACCACGGTCCCGCCAACCATATTACGAGTTTCCTCTCCGTCGGTGGTGCCATGGAGGTTCCTACTCCATGACCACCGTGGCAGAGAGGAAACAAAGGGGGGACTGCAGGGCCCCCTGTGCCCCTCCACATGGGGATGAATGCAGGGAGGCACAACATGTGCCCCTTGTGTGCATGCACCCCAGTTCCTGCACAGCATGGACTTTTCAGCCCATGCCGTGCAGGAACTGTTTTTGGTGTTCCCATTGTAGTGCCCATTTTCTGTGGCACTGCCATGGGAATGCTGAAAATAAGTACGCCAGACAGAACCTCCTAATCTGACGGGCAGCCTGACCACAGCTTTGGTGGTGCGGCATCAGGGCGGACCCAGAGCCGCACCGCCAAAGTCATAATCAGGCCTTCTAAGTCCATGAAGTAGAGCAGTGATTTAATTCAGTCATTTGCCACCAATGATTCATGTTGCAACATGCACAGAGACCCTTGTGTTGGAGCTCTCTCTCAGGGCATTATTTTAAATCCCTTCTGTCCGCAGGTGCGAGACAGTGCTCAAGACAGTGCACTTCTGTCTGCAGGCACAAGTCCTTGAGACAAGTAGAAACAGAGGGGGTGGTAGGTGGCTCACCGATTTCATACTATTTCATTATTGAAGAATTTTTTCCTGAAACCTAAATATCCCCTAGCACGGAAGAGCAATCAAGCCATCTGCTGACCCTGCACAGTGCTGTACAGCACTCATAAAACAGTATTCCAGTTCACACTGTACTAAGCAGGGCAGCAGAGGCAGTGTAGGGACCCTCCAAGGTGAACAAATGACCAGTGAGGAGCTTGAAATATGTGATACTAACAGCATATCTACAGTGCATGGTATAAGTCCTCTGGGCGCTTAAATAGTCATCTTTGATAATGTTAGGTTTTGTTTAACTACTGATTAGACTGGGCTTTTTAAATTAAACATTTTCTTTGCAGTTAGTGCCAAACACTTGGAGCTGTGTGGTGTGAAAATGCAGGGAGAAAGACACAACATTCTGCAGAGATTCGATTGAACTGGGGTTTGGTTTCTGACTTATATCTAATGTACAGCTTGTTCTGGGTTTAGGGAAGGGATCTCTTTACTGTATATGATAGTGTGTCAGTGTTAAATCTGGTAGTATATTTTCTTACAGGCCTCGCTGCCCAAGAACAAAAGCGCAAAACATAAAACTAATTCTATTAATACTAAAACTCAGTTACTCATTACTTTCAGCTTCAATAGTGCTTCTTTCAAAATCAATGAGCGTTTGTTAAATCTTAATGATTGCCAAACTAGCATAATACCCAATTGTCCTTCCACTGGAGGGTTTTGCATTAATACATATTAGCCAATAAGCAATGTCAAAGGTATGAGTTTGGGTAGGAGCTGTTCATATTTCCGGCAACAATAGCATCTGACATGAATATAGCATCAGTCATGCTGAAGAACAAACTTTACTAGCGCAGATGGAGAACACAATCTTGGCCAGAAGAGTTAAGATTCTCACAGTCACTCCTCTTTTGCTGCGGCTGTGAAATGCCTTTCCCAGACCAGGGCCAGAGGTCCACATGCAACCACCAGGACTAGAAGTTAACTCTGTACAAATTCTGCACTGAGACCGCCTGGTTCTTTTAAGAAGATCTGGAGGAGCTAACTTACAGATGCTTTATGCTTTTCTGGAACCAGAAAACAAAATCCTTACTATAATCTGACAGCTCCAACTATTTAATAACAATTGCATTGTCATTGGTGACTTCCTCAAAGACCTGTCTTACAAGTTCTGGTTTTCTTTTTTTATCTAAAATGCTTCAAATTTACTTTCATGTGTTATTCTGTGGCCTACACCATAGATCTAAAAATCTGGTCAGGGTTCGCAAAGATATTAATCACAGTGATATTGCTAACACTTTTGCATCAAGTCTCTCCTAGCCTACGAATGATTAATATGTTAATAATGCAACTAATAACTTTAATGAAACAATGGAGGAAATCCTTAACCACTTTGCAACTTCCAAGAACCAAGAGTTAAAGGATCCTAATGAAGACAATAACTCTTCCACCTGGATCAACACAAACCTTCCACAGATCTTATTTGTATCAACTCTGTGAAGCTATAAAGGTGTTACAAAAAGCATATGTTAGAAGAAAGTCACTGCCTATGAAATCGCTTAATGTTGTGAACAGGAATAGACCTAAGAAGGTTATTGAGATCGTCACGCCAGTCAAAAATCCTGAATCGTTTCCATTTTAGCCTTCTTTGAAATGAAATGCAACGAACTTGTCTGCTTCTTTGGCACAGGGAATATAAACATTAATATGAAGATTAATGTCCCTCAAGGTCCTAAACCCCTTATGTGGAGTTCGACATAGGCTAGAATTCTGAACAGGTTGAATTAAGCTCCTTGCATAAAAGCTCATTTTTTTCTCTATGAGCAAAACCTTTTCCCCCATGTAGAAAGGCCATCTTCTACAACATCACAAATTTCACTTCCCACCTAGAAAGGGAAAATACATGAGCACTTTCTAGAGCAAATCTCAGGCCATTTCTAGGGTGGTTAGAGGTTGATTGGAATTTTAGAAAGCCCGCAAACCTACGAAGAAAACCAAACATTGGAATGACCATTTCCCACTCCTTGTGCAGGATTTGGGACTGCCCGATTTTTAAACACCACATTCATGGGGCAAAAATCTGAAGTAAAAATTACTTGATGCGTTTTCAGTGGGAAAAGTAATTTTATCACGAAAATTAACTTTGAGAATAGACCACCCTGTGTGTCTGATAGCATAGGTCATCCCCTAACAGTCTTTCATTTTAATATTGAAAACTTCAATTGACCATGTTGATCTTGAAGTACTTATATGGGCTATATGGGCTTTATGGGCAAGTACTGTTAAACTCTTCATTGGTGTGACAAATAGAGGAGCATCCTACTTTATATCAAACATACCTTAAACCTTTTGAATTATATTTTAGCTTAGTTGCTCTGTTTGCAAAAAGGCCTTTTTTAATTATTCTAATTATTAAGTAAACTCAAAGTCATGATTCACAGACTAAGAGGCTCACTTTGAGCTGGTTTGAGTGTTCTCCCTAGGGAATATTTCCCCAGCTGATTCTGAATGGCCTAATGTCTTCGCATCTTTCATTACTGGGTGCATAAAAGCTGGGCCCACTCTTAACAGGTGCAGAAGCATACCCAGTAAAACCAGTGGGGTTCAGGCACAAGAAGATGAAAGAGAGGATTTGACCCCATCTGGTCCCCTCCTAAAGTAACCAACGTTCCCCCAACCAGAACAGAGCCTGCCCTTCCCTCCCACACCATGCCAAACCCTGCCAGTGACCCCACAAACTGGGATGCCAACCCTTTACACATATTTACCACCTCCTCAGCGCAGAAGGTGAATCTTAGCTGAAAGGTTTCTTGAATTTGGAATGACCTGAAGAAAAGGGCTTGTGTCTATGTGGGCCTAAAATATGGAATGTCTTGAGTTTCATGGGGCTACCCTGCCAGAATTCTTAATGTCAGTCTAGGTATCTTGCTCTCTAATCTCTGGGCAATTTGCAACGAGATCGTATATGTCAGTTGCTAAACTTGTGAATAAATTTGTTTGGGTTTGACAGCAATACATTCATAGAACATCAACTCTGTGAAGCATCATCAGTAACTGCATTTATAATTTAATAGTTTTAAGCAGTTGCATGTTTTTAAAATTAACCTTTGGCTTGTTTATTTTGTATATGAAAATAGGTTTAGATATAATTCTTTGATAGGGAAGTCAAGGCTTTCTCAGACAGTTCAATGGAGGTTCAGCATGTCTTTTGACATGTAGTTTCAGCATCCATCTGCCTTTACCGAGATTCACATCAAACAGTCTAATTTAGAGATTTTCGGGGAGTGAAATCATTGTACCTATGGTTCTGCATACATTTTAATGTTAGTCTCACTTTGAGGCATAGGGAAACTGGCCTGACATGAAGTTAGGACACCAGGCCTACATGTAGCAGGTGAATACAATTTATGTCTCGTCCTGTATGATGCAGCAGTATGTTGTGATTAATTCCATACACAAGGCATTAAATTCAAGCCATCTTTATTGTACAAGTACAATTGGTAGTATGGGGCCAACACGTCCACACCAGTTGGCTGGCAAGCTTCAACCTACTGCACCCCACAGTCTATAGATGTGAACTATTTCATCCCTTTGATCAATGCTAACATCTCATTGATTTTTGGCAATGGATATTTCTCCACAACTCTGTTTCTATTAAGTTCCCTCAAGTTAACACATAAGCAGACTTTCCAATTAGCTCGTCTGGCGATTACCAATGATGCAATCCACTCAGCCATGTCCACTTCCTCAATGTTCATATCAAGTTCCTTATTGACCATCTCTCACAGAATCCAAGGAAGTTCTCTAGATTTGTGTACCTTCAGAACAGCATTTGTTTCTAAAATGATTTTATGGCAATTACAGCTATAGTACCTATTTTTCCTGAAAATACCTCTGGATAAGAATTCTTGAATTTCACACCACTCCTTTCACTGTCACCCATGACTAGTACTTGTTCTATACCATTAGGGTCTAGTATAATGTCCAACTCCCACTGATCGATCAACCCTAACACAGAAGGACCCTCTTCCGCCACATAGAGTTTCCCCATGGTTTTCCTCCCTTTAAATTCAAACTTTTCTGTAACCAATCATGGATATCGGCTCCCCAGTAAAACATTCTGGGGCCTTAATTGAGGGTTTCAAAAACATCTCTAGTGCTCCTGTGAATTTTTCTTCCCAAACATTCTTATCAACTATTTTATAGGGGGAACCTGAATCTGCCACAATGAGTATATCTACTCCCCCCTATTGTTTGGTTATAGGGTTCGCTCTAACTTCACCATTTGTTTCTCTGGTGTCGCTGGTTTCTCTGCTACCTTAAACACAATCATTATTCTTAGAAGTACCCTCTCCTGCAGATGCTTTGGATTCCGGGTCCGTGCTAGACTTGTCTTTAATTACAGCCACACTTTTATTATTACTGCTCTTCCTACACACCTTAGTGAAATGTCCTTAAATGACACATTCCCCACACTTTTGATTACACGCAGGACATTCTTTACTATACGGTAAGTGATCTTTGTTACCACACCTATAGCACCTTCCTTCTGAGGTCTTAGAACTGTGTTCTTCCTTGGCTGTATGTGTCTTTCCTCTTTTTCTGTTGAACCTTACTACAATATCTTTCTGATTATCTTTTGAGTTAACTTCTACAACATTAGCACATTTATTCGAAATTTCCGCTTTTTTAACAACTGATTCTACATCACAAAGTGGAGATTTGCCATACACCCACAAGCTTTCCTGTATATGTTCATTTTTCACATGCATTATTATTTGATCTTTGATCAGTTTGTCATGTAACGCACCAAATCTGCATGTTAATGCAAACTTTTTAAGATCAGACACATACTCTTCAATAGGAACTGTTTTGCTTTGTTTCCTTCTGAAAAAAGTGTGCCTATCAATAGCAATACAAACAGATGTAGAATATTACTTGTCTAAATCTTCTAGCAGATTCAAAACATTATACAAGTCATCTGCAGTACGAGGCTTCTTTTCCATAGAATTATACACTTTGAGGCCCTGTGGCCCCAATGAATGTAAAATAATTTTCTTTCTCTTTTGTTGCGACAATTCTTTATCCTCAATTGTGTCAATGTAGTTAAAAAGTATTCTTTCCACTCCAGCCATTTAATAGGAGGATCTCCAGAAGATGCCAATAGAGGTTGTGGAGGAGTAAGAGAAAACGTTTGTGATGTGCACATGTTTTAGTGCTATGAACAAAATATCAATGCACTGAAAAGTGGATGTTAAAGATATAAAGTAGAACCCACTCAAAAATTCAAAATAAGCTCCAAGCTCATCTAAATATTGAAATACCAGACAAATCCAGTGTTAAAACCGCTTCAAGAGTGAAGCATCACCTGTGTGCTCAATATAAATTCCTCAGCATGGAGATATTCGTCAGCGTGATGCGAAGTACGCTAGGAAATAACTGCTTCATAGTGCATAAAACGTGTATATATACTCACTGCCTTATAAATGTAGAAAATTCTTGCTGATCCAAGATGGCCACCAGCATGATGCTGCAGTGACTGGCTCCCTGCGTGCATTGCATGATACCAGCATGCACTGCGCCAATGACACAGTAAGCAGATAGTGTGTGCTCGATTTCCATGCGCTGCCTGTGCATCCGAACTGTATTCCATTTGCTGCCTGTACACGCGGCCAACAGTATTCCTTGCACAATTGCTCGAGCTACCAGGGTGTAAGTAATTTTAAGACTCCCTTTTCTATTGTACACTGCTCCTAGGTCAGCCTCCGCTGAATTGTAGTATTTACGGCAACAAAAATATTTCTAGCCAGCGCATCAAGAACTTTCAATTCTATTAAGGAAAAGGAAGTGAGGATTATGCTTCCCATTCTTTACTTTGCTTAGTACAGCAGTGGCCCTTCTCTCCACCAATTACGTCACCAGACTGGGTATAAGTAACCATCCAGCAAAAGTCCTTCCTCTTTCTTTGCAAACCAACAATGGAAATCCATAAATCAAACCAACAGGGCAGAACTCCACCAGTCACTAGATCTCGTCCACTGAACAGCTCCAATGCACAAAGATGCACTCCTTCACCATCAACAGAACCAGCTTCAGCTGTCCCCTAAGCTCCTTTAGGTTGCTTTGGCCTCAGATCCTGAAAAGAAATCAAAGCCATAAAAACCCATTTCCAGGAAATATTACAAACCTTGGGAGGAAATCCCATTAAATCATAATAATCAAGTCCTTATCCTTATACACACGTAACCAAATACAACCCCATCAGTGCTCCACGGACTCATCAAAAATAATCTAGGGTGGGATAATCCTCAACTCAGTGTCCTTAGTAGAATTGAAAAATCTTGACGCACTAGCCAGACATTTTTTTATTCTATGTCAGGAACGGAGGCTTCAGATTATGCTATTTTAAAGTTGAACCACCACATTAGATGCAACGTCCACATTCGGTTTGTGATAGAAAACCTTAAATGTCGAATCAGAAGCCAAACCGCCGCAGTCATAATGTCCTCCAACCCAGAACCAGTAACAAAGGCTTTGGAGGCCATGGCCCCCTCACAGAGTGAGCTCCAAAAATGGAGACTTCAATAGAAACTTCAGATATTAACAATTTAATCCAACAGGCCAAGGTCTGAAGAGACAGGGTGGAACGGTTTCTGTGATGAAATCAACAATTGACCTGCTACATTACAGTGTAATTCACGAGTACAATCCTTGCAACATTTTAAGCATTTAACAACACACAGTTTCTGATTATGTGGAAACACAGGATAACTCACACATTTTGAATTCATCTTGGTATGGTTAGAAATCATAAAAGAGACCCCTAAGGAGTATATACTCTACCTGTCAAATCCAAACCTCTCACATCAGATACATCATATACTCTTCTGCAGGAAATAAGACACAACAACAAAGTGAGTTTCGCTGGCAATTGCTTGCATGAAAGGCCCTGGTTCACGGGCCAATTTCTCAGAAAATGAAGCACTACATCTACATCCCATACTGTGGAATACATGGGTCGCAGTGGACGAACCAACTGAATACCTCTCAAAAGTTTTCAAACAAGAGGTTGCTATACCACAGGTTTACCATCCAGATGCGGGTGGCCAGCTGATATAGCTGAGCAGAAATTATTAACTGTCCTATATGACCCTAACTTGCCATATCCAATACAAATTACCATTCATATGGATACCTGATCCCAGGGGATCCACCTCTCACTCACCACACCAACAAACCCATCTACGCCGAGCTGGTTCAAAATGTTTGTGCGTAGAGGGAACCCAAGATTGAGGCAGGAAAAACATTGCGTCCCCCGAATCATCCAGCACTTGCCAACGTTGCTGGAAAGTCTCCAGGCCAAGAGGGACAACTGCCCCTGCGTCACTAATGGGTGTGGTAATCCAATCGGATCCAAACAAAGATTCGGGAATGAGAGAAAATGCACCGGAAGTGTACACAACAGAATTATTGCCACTGAAAACCATGACTGCACTTTCCAATAGGGAGTGATCAAAATAAGCTCAGCTCGTTGATGGCGTACCTGCACTAGCTTCCACTGAATTATGGAGAATGGGGGAAATGCATAAAGCTTGCCTGTCGACCAATACTGAAGGTATGCATCCGAGCTGAGTACCCGGGGATGTGGCCTCCAACTGTAAAAGAGGGGCAATTGTGCATTCAGTCAGGACACAAATAGGTCGAATGTGCATGGACCCCACCTCAAGTCCAGCTGTTGAAACACCTTGGGGTGAAGTCCACAGTCACTGGAATCCCAAAGAAAATGAGAATTCCAGTCCGCCACCACATTGGAACTGCATTGAATATACTCCGCTGTCACTGGAATGTGATATTGAAGGCAATAATGCTAAAACTCTTTGGCTATTTTTGCCAGGAGACAAAACTTCATGCCCCCCAAACGATTGATGTATCACACAGCCAACACATTGTCCATGCGTAGCAGGATGCAACAACTGCGTTTCTGGGGAGATAATTTCCAAATATCAAAGGAACCCGCTAGAAACTCCCGACAATTGATATGAAGGTGAAGTTCCTTCCGGGACCCCTGCCCCCCGTCTCCACCAATCTTCCCAGCCCCATCGACTGGCATCAGATTCTATTATCACCTCCGGGACTGAGGCAAAAATGGCCCTGCCGTTCCATGCATCCATATGCTGTAGCCACCGGGACATTTCCGTCCTGGCTTCCATGGACAGCACAATCTATTCCGAGTAGGCCAAACACTTGCGAAGATGTAGTATCTTCAACCATTGCAGGGCCCAATAGTGAAATGGGCACGGAAATATCACCAGGATAGAGGAGGCCAAGAGGCCCACTTGGTGAGTCAGGAACCTCAAGGATATAGTCGGAGAGGCAAGCACTCTCCTCAACTCTTTCTTGATCAACATCTGTTTTTTCAACGAAATCAACGGTTATGTCACAATCAAGTCACTTGAAACCCCAAAAACTCCATTGTCTGAGTTGGAATCATGATAGACTTGTCCAAATTGATGACAAACCCCAGATCCTGACAGAGCTGAATCACCCAAGATAGGTGAAGAAAAACAAATTCTTCGCTCTGTGCCATGACCAAAATATCATCTAAATAAATAATCAAACAAACACCCCGGTCTCTGAGATACTGCACAACCGGTCTGAGGAACTTGGTGGAACACCATGGAGCAGACAAAAGGCTGACATGGATGGCGAGAAACTCGAACCAGCGATGTCACCATTAAGACTGCAGAAACCTCCAGTGAGGATGGAAAATAGGAAATGCCAAATAAGCGCCCTTGAGGTCGAGAAGAACCATCCAATCTCCTTCCAATAACAGATCTCTCAATAAGTGTATGCCCTCCATCTTGAAGTGGCGATACACAATCCATCAATTGAATTCTTTGAGATTTAGAACCAAACAGAACCCCTGATCCTTTTTAGGAACCAGAAATATGGTGCTGATAAACCTGTGATGGTGTGGACTAGGTTCTGATATTGCCCCTTTCCATAACAGCGACAAAACTTCTTCATCTATAAAGTTGCCCTCTGTTAGGGAAAAATGGGGAGGGTGTGGTCTCTGTCTCTGGAACGGGGAGGAGTAGAATTTGAGGTGAAAACCCTGAACCGTCTGAAGCACCCATGGGTCCTGAGTAATCATCTATCAATGGCATTGAAACAACCTTACCCTCCCCCCCACCAAAATTTCCATAGACGGAAAAAGCGTTACCTGAGTATGAGGTGTCACCGGAGTTGTTTCCTCCCTTGTATCCTCCACGATGTGGTCGACCTCTGCTACCTCTATTGAAATTGGAGCGAGGGGCACAACCATGTCCTCTGGGTGCATATTCTCTTGAGACCTGATTGTATCCTCTGCCAGGCGCCCGACCCCGAAAGCATCTGGCCCTGACAAAAAGGCCAGTGTGGAAAACCTTTTTTAAAGACGTTTGGCCTTTATCAATAGCAGAGAAAGTGGACACATATTTGCCCAAGTCCTTAACAAATTTGTCTCCAAACAAGAGCCCATTGGCCAGGGTACCTGCCACAGTTAAGGCCAAATCTGGCAGTTGAGGATCTAAGTGCATCAAAACATTATTTGCGCGGGGGCATGGCCGGAACCTCAGCAAGATGGCTGCTGGTCGCTGAAGCTCCTCTCAGCGTCGGAGTCTTTTCCTCTCCTGAAGCGGCGATACCCGCTTAAAATGTATACAACCTGAAGGATAAGGTGCGCGGACGCGAGGAGTTGAGGTAAATTTCATTTCCTGGCATTTTTTTGAAGGCTGCTCACCTGGTTTCCCCGACGTCGCGCGCCTCAGAGCTGGCGGTCGTGGCTGCCATTTTGTCATAGCGGAGTGCATCGGAGCCGGTTTGCTGCCGGTTGAGGCTGAACTTCGTGGGACACTTCCAAGCTTTGGTGGCAGCGGAAAGTCTTTACAATATGACTTTGATGCTTTCCAGCTGCCCACAATTTGTCAGATATATGCTAACTGACGTTCCAGGTACTAGTTGCATAAGTGGCATTGCTAATTGACTTATTTGATTAAATATACTCAGCAAACCTTGGGCATTGTGACTTTTGCATTGTGACTTTTGCACTTTTTTGAATATCCTTAACAGTGCTCTGAAGGAATTTAAGCAGACATGCCTGGCAGCTAGTTCATGTTGCTCATAATTACTGTTGCACCCTTACCAACAGTTTATCTGATAATTCTTTTCATGTTGACCTGTCTCCACATAATTATCTCTCTAGATAATAGAAAAGGTTGACTTATTTGGATTTTCCTGTTGTAATTCATGTAAAAATCTATTTGGTTAATCTTCAGCTTTTTGGGCACTACTGAGACTTTTGATTTGAGCACATATTTTGGGTATCGCTTATTGTGTGGTGTGAACGTATGGAGCCCTCTTCAGATTCTACTTTGAAGGCTGTTACCACATCTACTATCATGCCTATTGCTTGCAAGGAAACAAATGCTTCCACAAAAAGTCAGAAAAAGGATCCTGGTTCCCCTACAAAGTCTCCTCTGCCTCTGAATTTGGAAGATCTTATGGAAGAACTCAAGCACTTGAAACCTTTTGTCATGGAGACTAACGTCACGCTTCAACGTATTGAGAAAAAGTGGTCTATGTTGGAGTCCAGGGTTTCTGAGGTTGAACAACGGCTCAGTGATGTGCAGGATGCTGCTACTAAGATTGATAGTATGTTCAAAGAGATAATGCTCCTGAAGCAGCAGACAGAAGACTTGGAAAACCGAAACGGGCGTAATAATCTTCGAATCTATGGTATTCCAGAGGGAGCAGAGGGACTGGACATGCTGGCCTTTCTTGAGGTTCATATCCCCAAATTGGTGGGTCTTAAAGAAGGTACTCATCTTAATCTACAGCGTGCTCACCGTATTGGTCCTAAACCTTCAAATATGTCAAGTTCTGGTCGTCCTAGAGGAATATTCATTCTTTTCCTTGAATATACAGAGCTTCTGACAGTGTTATCAGCAGCTAAGCAAAGGAAACAAATGATATGGTCTGGCCAGAGAGTCTATATATCTCAAGATGTGTCACGAGCAACCGCTGCCCATCGGAAGGAATTTCTATCCTTTCGGCCAACTCTACGATCTATGAATGCAAGATATGGTCTTGTGCACCCATGCTTCTTCAAAGTCACATATAAGGACCAAACCTTTACTTTTGATTGCCCAGATGACCTGAGAAAATGTATTTTCCAGCACAAGGGTGAAGTAATGGACCTTGGAAAAGTTTGAGCTTCCTGTATCTAGGATGTTTCTTTTGCTCTGGGTTTTGATCTTCTTCCACTAGTTCTAAGTTTTAGTAAGCATATATTTTATTTTCATTACTTAGATATGTTATACTAATGGTAATTTATTAATTGTCAATGTTGTGTTTTATGGTTGTTCTATTCAGTTAATTGTATCAGTTTTTTAATAATAATACATATATTATCCCTTTTTGCAGTTCTATGTTGTCTACCCCAGACTTTCTTCCTTGATTTGATGTGTTGCCCTCCGTGTACCTCCTTCCCTACACCTAGTGTTTCCTATTTTCCTCGTATCTGGTAAGTTGTGCTCATTGATCATTTATGTATAATATACTATTCTTATTGTTGTGTATATATTATGTTGTTTTGTTGTTCGTCATACTAATGTCTGGAAAGTGTCCATTTCTCAATACGTTCTCCGTTTTCTTTTTTTTTCTCATTGTATTGATTGGCTCTGATGCTGTTTTTCTTTACTTCTAAGGAATGTTTGCCTGCTGTCCGTCTCCATTTTTGCGCTTCTCCACCTCCTCACTTTATTCTTTCACAATACATGTGTTTTCACTCTTCTTATGACTTAAGCTCTTTGGCTTTCTGTCATCTTCATTATCTCTACCAAAGTCCTTGTTATTTCTTATTTACCTTCCTTTCCTCTTTTACTTCTCTCTCTTTTGTATTTTCTCTTTTTATCTCTTTTTATGTCTCTTTACGTGTCACAATCTTTCATCAATTATCATATTTAGATCATTTATGTGTCATATGTTTTTTGTGAATTTGATACTGGCTTTAACTATTCTTTGGCTGTTTGGGTTCAGTACATCTGTTAGGACAATACAATGATGAACTCCCTTTAGGTTGTTTCCTGGAATGTTAAGGGCTTACGTAATCCTATTAAAAAGCAAAGAGTTTTGACCCAATTAGCTCGCCTCAAATGTAATATTGCTTTATTACAAGAAACACACTTGCTTGACAAAGATTTGAATTCATTGCGCAAACATTGGGTTGGCCAAGTCTTTGGTTCTCCAGCCCTTAATCACAAAAATGGAGTTATTATTCTGGTTCATAAATCCCTCCCCTTGGTGCTTGTGAAGGTGGAAAGTGATGAAGAGGGCCGCTGGGTTTTATTACATGCTACCCTACACCAAATGCCTGTTTCTATAGTAAATATTTATGGGCCCACAGGTATAGGCGTACTCCTTTGGAAGGAAATGTCAGATGTTTTGCGATCCTGTTCTAATGTAAACTTGATTATAGGTGGAGATCTTAATCAAATTGTAGACCCTTTCTTGGATAGGAAATCCCAGGTTAAATATGTTCCTAATAAAATGCAGAAAACCTTTACACGTTTTATACACTCTAGGGGATTAGTTGATGCTTGGAGAATATACTCCCGGACACATTGGAATATACTTTTTTCACCAGCACACAAATCCCAATCCAGGATTGATTACATATTCCTTTCACCACCTCTAGTCGCCTCACTTACACACGCTGAAATTGGATCAATTTTAATATCAGACCATGCACCGGTTATAATAGATCTAGATTTATTGCCTGAAACCTCTAAGCCTAACAGATGGCGTTTTAATAATATTTTATTGAAAGATAAAGAGTTCCTACAGAATTTTGAATGTTTTATAAAAGAGTATTTCCCACATAATATTACGCCGGATATGCATTCTACATTGTCTGGGATGCCTTTAAGGCTTCTTCCCGGGGTCATATAATTAACTTTGTTTCAGTTAAGAAGAAGAAAGCCAGTAAAGAATCCTCAACTCTACTTCAGTCTATCAAACAGTTAGAACACAAATTTTTTACTACCAATGATGATACTGCGTTGCAACGATTAATGACTGCTAAATTTGAGTTCAATAAAAGGTCAACTGAGGAGGCTGCCGGTATACCACTAAAAATCAATTCCAAGTTTTGGGGGGGCGCAACAAGGCTGGCAAATTACTCGCCAATTATTTGAAAATTAAATCTCAAAAGTTTAAAATAGTTAATATTTTGGATGAAAGTGGGAACCCTTTTTTCAAAAATAAGGACATTTTAAAATGCTTTACTGATTTTTATGTAAATCTTTATACTCCAGATCATTTTCCCACAGATGAGGCACTAGACTCATATTTTCACTCCCTTTCAACAAGACCACAACAAGTGCAGAATCTTTCTTCTCTGGAAGAGCCAATTCTGATTTCTGAACTAAAGTCTGCGCTTAAGGCTTTACCTAAGGATAAAGCTCCGGGTACGGATGGCTTTACTGCTGAAATCTATTCCTGTTTTTTGTGTCTCTTACTTTCCCACCTCCTTACTTTATATCAGTCTTTTCTCTTGCAAGACAAAGCTAAAGGAACCTTCCTAGAGGCTATGATCTGTTTGATCCCTAAAAAGGATAAAGACCCCTCCTTATGTGCTAATTATAGGCCCATATCCCTTATCAATTCGGATTGTAAGCTTTTTGCCAAGATTTTATCAATTAGAATTTCTCCTTTCATTCCTGATATGGTTGGCCTTGAGCAGACCGGATTCGTCAAGGGTAGGCACATGACCGATAACTCCAGACTGCTTCTTGATATTTTGCATACGACCTCTTCTACCAATAGTCCTATGGCAGCTGTTTCTTTGGATGCCGGAAAGGCTTTTGACCGGGTCAATTGGAAGGTTATGATGCGGGCTCTACAATGGCATGGTTTTAGTCCAACTTTCTTTAGGTACATAAGTGTACTATATTCTTCACCGATGACGTCTGTCTTTCTTAATGGTTTCCAACCCTCATATTTTCCTCTTTTATGTGGTACCCGACAGGGATGTCCTCATTCCCCATTACTTTTTATTTTATCCCTAGAACCCTTTCTACATACTTTACATAATTCATCGTTGTTTCATGGCTTTCAACATAAAATTAATGAAATTTAGTTCTCAGCCTATGCGGATGATGTGATCCTTTATGTTTCCAAACCGGAAACATCAATCCCTGCCTTTACTAATCTTTTATCGTTATATTCTAGTTTATCTGGATATGAATTGAATTTTTCTAAATCTGAAGTGCTTCCCCTTAACAAATATTGTTTGAAGAGTATGTTCGACAACACTGGGTTTAAATGGTCTTCGCATAACATTAAATGTTTGGGAAATAAATATTCTACCTCCATAGCAAAGACAATCCAGATCAACTTAGAATATGTTCATAATAGGATTCTTCAAATGACAGAGAAATGGTATCCATTATATCTGTCTTGGTGGGGAAGGTTGGCCACTATCAAGATGATGTTTTTACCTGTCATTAATTTTTACCTGTCCATGTTACCTATTAAATTACCATTAAAATGTTGTAAGTCATTAAATAAATCAATTACTGCGTTTTTATGGAATGGTAAAAAAGCGCGTATCTCTTTAATATCTCTTTGTAAACCTAGGGAGCTGGGAGGTGTAAATTTCCCAAATTTTCAGAAATATCATAATGCCTTTGTTTTAAAACAGGTGCTACCTTATATGGCAGGAACTGACTCTTTGCCTAATAATATCTGGCACAGATTGGAGGACTCACTTGTGTCTCCAATTCCTTTTTATTCGCTTCCATTTTTCTCGAAACATCCTCAAACCTTTTCTTCTCCACCTATTAAGTATTCTAGTCAGGTGTCTTCCCTCATCTTCACAAGACCCCTCTCCCCGATACAACAATTTCTAGAATTCTCTATATGGCATAACAAAGCCCTCAAAACTTTGAACTGAATTATCTTTTGGAAAAATTGGGTTCTGAAGGGTATAATTCAAATAAAACAGCAGTTGCGCGACATGATGCCTCTTACTTTTTCTGAGGTTCAAAACAAATTTACTATTCCTTCTACATAAGTTGCTAAATATGAGTCTCTCAGAGGTACCCTCAGGCAAGCTATCTCCACCCTCACTCAGCCCCAATCTCATACAAGCTCCTCGCCTCCTGTTCCACTGGTACTATTATTGTCGTCTCCTAAAGCTTCATATATATATAAAAATCTGCGTTACCCTATTCCTTCGAGTCCTAAGTCCAAAATTGAGACGCTATGGGAATCTGACCTTCAACATTCCTTGTCTTTAAGAGACTGGGGTTCCATTTGGAATAAAATACATCACACATCCCCTAATGCTAGTACCACACAAACCCTCTATTATTTTTAGAACAGGCTATATATTACTCCACTCTCTTTGCAAAAATATAATCCAACATTCTCAAACATGTGCTGGTCTTGTAAAACTCTTCCTGGTACATATCTACATATGTTTTTTCATTGTCCATCAACCACTGTTTTTTGGTTACAGCCATGCAAGCCTATTTCCACTATTTGTTCTATTGATTTCCCTTTTGATGTCAAGGGTATTTTTCTAGGAAGTTTGTCACGCTTCTGGTCAACACGTTCTAGACTAGGCAAGTTTTTAGATTTGTCACTTGCTATTGCCTTTCAAGGCATTACTTCCAATTGGAAAAATGCCAAAGATATTAATGTTACCAGTTGGTGGAATCTTCTTTGTTGTCATCACAGACTTGATACAGCAGCAGCTACTTCTACGCTACAAATGATGAACAAGGACCTTTTAGTCTCTGCTTACTGATTATTTACATAAAAAAGTAGAACTCCCAGTGATTCCACTAGGGTTTTCCAGCCACCATGATGGCTTCCTTCCCTAATTTTTAAAATAACTTATCTCACTGTTTATCATTGTTATTATGAGAAATAAGTTGTAATAATATGTTTTTATTATATGAATTAATTATTATATGATATAGGTTTTATTATGTGATACATGTGTAGATATGCAATAAGTAATATTTATTCTTTCTGTCTTTCTTCTGTCTTCTTTTCTCTCTTTTTCTGTTCTCTTCTTCTCTTCTTCTTTCTTTTCTTTTCTTAATACACAAAATACCAAAAAATGTAATGTTTTAAGTACAGAATGATTTCAATTAATAAGTTTATGATGTATTCCTTTCTTTGTATTAAGTGTTAGTAATATTTGCCTTTCTGGTTAAAATTATATCTCATGGGTTCATTTCTTAATTTATGTATTATACAATTCTGTACATTCATATTTCATTCAAAAAAGCTTTGTTAACTAAAAAACAAAAAACAATTTTGCGCCTCTCAATAGACACTGCCCAAAAAAACATAGGGCTCTTTGTGCCCATTCCAGAAATTCCATCTGGTCAAGGTGGGAGTTGGTATCCTTTGCCCTAACTGCCACATCTAGGATCTTGGTGAGGGGGTCCTGACACATCCAAAAGTTTTTCCTGGCATCCCCTCCAGGCCCTGTCAAGCCCTTTCTTTGGGTCCTTGGCAAATTTTTTCAAAAATCTGGCCATATTTGCGTCCAGCTCAGGGGGCTTGGTCCACTTGGCCAAGAAGCCAAGTAGGAGGGCATTCAGACTTTAAGGTATTGGGCACGTCGAACTTGAAGCCCTGGGTCATATTTTCCTGCACATAGTGTGCATGGCACCCATTCTGTAGACTGAGAGTGAATTATATTTTTGGGGTCAAAAAGATGATTTTTGTTCGCCGGGACCTCCAACACCACATGATGGGTCTTGCAATTATATTTGATTGTTGGCCTTTGTTTATCCTGATCCTTTTTGGAATCAGAAATGTGTGGGGAAGTGTAGTGGTCTAGCCCACGTGTATTTCAGACAAAGTAGACGTAGCCGAGTTGTAGTTGATGTAGTTTATTCAGCAGTTGCAATAAGCTGGAACAGGCCCCACCAGGAGCAGCCTCCTAGCTGCTCAGCCCATCTTCCCAACTGACTCACCCACACACACAGGCACTCAAGCATTCCACTCACACTAACATTCTACGCGGAACACTCACACTGGCTGAGCAGCTAGGTGCAGGATGAAAGGGAACATATTAACATGAACAGAGGATACTACACATCCTCTCCCTTTTACACTGAAAATTAAATATACACAAACTAAAATGAAAACAACTATACACAGTAATGTACAAAAGGTGAAAGCAGTCCATAGACCCAGGGATGCATAATAGAACACATCGTGCGAGGGAAAACAGACAAGCAAAAAGGAGGGAAGAAGGATGAAAGGATAAAAACACACACTAACACCATCCTCCTCCTTTAACAGTGAACAAAGAAAAATGTAAGAAGACCAAGAAGAGCTCACATACAACAAGTGAGCAAAACACACATGACAGAAGAAAAGGGTAAACTTAACCCAGACTAGAATGCAATGGGTGGAACAACACCCAAGGAAGTACACCTCACGTGAGGAGACTGTGGCGAAAACACCATATGCCACCCCTCATGTGAGGGACACTGTGGGACTAAAACCCCAGTGAAAAAACGATAATTGGGACTGACACCCCAAATGTACAGATTACATCACATGGGACTAACCCCCAAGGACTTGTGCAGCATGGGAATACAGATGCAGCACAGTGTGGCATCACAAGAGGACTACCCACACACATGAAAACGTACAAGGAAGTGGAGGGACTGACACCCAACACCAAAATAACAAAGGTGGGACTAACACCCCCTTTAAACTAAGTAAATAGGACTAACACCCATTACTACTGACATAGGTGGGACAATAACCCCCTATAACTGCGTAAATGGGAAAACACCCCATAACCCCACCACAAGTGGGTTAACCACAAAGGTGTGGAGACTAATGACCAGGAAGTGGGGCTGAAACCCCTCCCAAATGTAAGTAACTGTGAACGTGGGGTCATGGGACTAGAACCCACTCCCATCCCTAGGCAGGGATAAAATATCTGAAAAAGGGGACATGGGGCTGAGAACCCACTCCCATCCCAAGGCAGAAGTGGTCAGCAGGATTACCAATATAACATAAATAAACCCATGTGTATAGGAGCATAAATGTAATGAAGTGCCTAATATTCAAAACCATCCCTCCTGTAAGGGACATGGAACACCCCAAAAGTAAAAAAGAAAAACTCCTTTAAACAGTTACCATAAACGTGGTAAAGAGATGTGGGACTAAGACCCACTCCCATCCCCTTGGTCAGGATTCTACATCTGTAAACAAACCTGCGTGAGAAAGAGATATGGGACTAGGACCCACTCCCATCCCTTAAACAGGGATGCATGAACTGTAATGAAAACATGCATGAAACACATCACTGTAAATACATAAATGTCAATTGCCTGTTCAAAGAAGATTTTAAGTCCTTACATCCTGTAGAGAAAGACAACAAACTTGTAATTAAAATGGCACTGGAAAGTAATGGCACATGAAGCTTGTGCAAGTATGGTACAATGCTGCAGACGAGTCTCCCAACGAATACTGAAGATCTGAACATACTTAGGGATACAAACTCTCCACAGGATATGGCAGCAATGTTCAGTGTCCAGAGTCTGAACCAGAGTATTCAAACTCACCACAGCGCGTCGAATCTCACCTTCGTTGCGCTTACTTGTAAAGCGTTGCAGCGAAAGCCATGGTCTTGAACTAAAATAACCTTTATTTTTCAAACCTCCATGCGTAGTGAACCAATCCTGAATCTGGGGCTTGAAAATCCAAGTGGAACCGAACCATGAGGGGAGAATAGCTGTGAGTACGCCGCGACGCTCGTGATCTTCTCCATAAAAAAAAACTTTATTGTAAAGCAATGCGTGGTTGGCAAATCGCAATGAGCATGGATAGCAATATGGCTTGTGAAGCAAAGCAATGCTGTAAGGATGGTGCCAACTGCAAGATGGCGGCACGTACAGGAGACGCAATGCCGAGTGGTTCACGGCGCGCTCCTGCTTCAAAACGTCTTAGTCAAAGTTGAAGACACGCAGAGAAGCAAACGTCACAAGAGTTTCCAGAGCTGTTCCGCGCGACATCACGGACAGGTAAGGTGCGCGTGCACTATTTTAAATTGGAAATCCAGCTCAACTGCCATATTTTAGAGGCCTCAATGTGCGAACAGTAACCATGAATTTCAATAGAGATAAAACTTTTCTATGCTTGCAATGACGTTCTCCTCTTCGGCAGCAGTAAGGGAGACTTGTAATTAACCACTTAATCCAGCCGCAATCAGTAAAAAGATGTCGCACACCAAGTCCACATAAAAGAACACCTCTACGCTCACACACCCCATTTCTCACCAGGGGTATCGCTTTCCTCACAATGCAGTACGCTGTAGCCAAAAGCCCAAAAATATGACGCTGGCTCATGTATTGATCACACAGATGCAGCGCTAGTACAGAGGAGCGCTAATGATTACAAAAAAAAATTGTCATTCATCCAAACCCAAAGCAAGGAAGACTTGAACTGTATAAAGTGATGAATGATGAATTTGAAGAAGTCTTATGTAAAACAGAAGCAGCTTACTTCGTACTTTAGACAGAAACACTGGCAGCCACAGATTACCTTATTCCATGTGGTACGGTAGACGTTTTTGATGTACTGCAGACATTTGTAGTGGCATAGTTTCTTCTCCAAGGTGTAAGCAGGCTTGTGACCGTTTTTACTGGTGTTGTAGATGACTTCATGAAGGTACAGCACACCTTGACTGGGCTGTCCAGTGTGTTGGACACTGGTGGGGCTGCGAGGCTTGCTTGACATGTTTCTTGCTTGACTGGTTTCTTTTCCTTGAGTTTCTTTAAACTTGTTGCTCTTCATCTGTAAATGGGTTCTTAGCTCCAGATTGTCGCCATAAATATGTAGTGGTCTAGCCCACGTGTATAGCAGACAAAGTAGACGTAGCCGAGTTGTAGTTGATGTAGTTTATTCAGCAGTTGCAATAAGCTGGAACAGGCCCCACCAGGAGCAGCCTCCTAGCTGCTCAGCCCATCTTCCCAACTGACTCACCCACACACACAGGCACTCAAGCATTCCACTCACACTAACATTCTACGCGGAACACTCACACTGGCTGAGCAGCTAGGTGCAGGATGAAAGGGAACATATTAACATGAACAGAGGATACTACAGGAAGATTGAGATGATACATCAGTTACCCCCCGGGTGGAAACTGAGGGGGCACCCAGAGTACTTTGTGCGAAAGAGCTGCCATAGTAGGGCCTCTAAGGACCAAAGACGCCATCTGCAACAATACCTCCATCAAGGAGGAATTCATTGAGGCCACTTCACAGGCAGGTCCCGGTTTGCCCAACTTCCATTCCTTGACCGAGGAATCCCCTGAGGGCCCTCTCAAAACTTGCCTACCATAGTTCTTTAATGCTTGGTTAAAGGCTGTAAAGCCTTAATCAGAGCACGATTCACTGAATCTTGAACATGGAAATCTAGTGCTTCAACCTGCTGCTCTTCCATGTGGTGCTCGTAAGGCACTTCTTCAAACTCCTTATATTCTACATATTCATCACCCCTCTCAGTGTAGTACACCATCGTGCTAATGGAGGGGTGGAAGAGGTTCAGAGGGAGAGTCAGCCCAGGGGTCAACAATAACCTGACTATCTTAAGCCCAAAAGGCTCTAGTCAGCAAAGTCTGTAACCAAAATGCACCTAAAGGACCCAAAATAACCAAAAACACCACAAGACTTTGTAACAATAATAGACTGTGGAGGGAGCCAACCCCACTCTCCTCAGTCAAAGCCCTTCAATGTTTTTGTGCCCCGTCGGGGGTTCTTTGGACCAGGGAACAGTCGGCTCGGTGAACTGCAGTGCGATGAGCCAATCAGAATGTAATTATCTCCAATCGGCTGCTCGCACATGTTCAATCGCCTGGAAAGTGGCTATTTCCCTCTACAAGAAAGAAATTCTTGCTGCGAAGCAGGACTATTTCGCAGAGCTCATTTTGAAATCGCTGAATAAGTCTAAATGCATTTTTAAAATTGTTGATGACTTTACTAATCTTCAGTGCCTACAAAATGAGGTTCAGCCTACTCAAGATCTCTGTGACAGTTTGGCTACTTTTTTTAATGATAAAATTAGAACCATCATCTCTGGTCTTAAAAAAAACCTTTCTGGGGGGACAGAGGCTGTGACTTTTGGGGCAGCTACTCCATCTGTTGATGCGGGAGGGGTGCCTGGTGTAGGAACACAGATTGGTGAAGGGACCGATAAACTGAGTTTTATGGACCATTTTGAGCCCCTTTCGGATGAGGAATTTAACAGGCTTGCTATGGGTGTTTCCTCGGGCTCTCCACTGGACCCCCTTCCGCATAAAATCTGGAAGGAATTTGCATCAGAACTTTTCCCCAGGCTTCGACAGATATGTAATCAATCATTATTTAGTGGAGTTGTACCATCTGGCTGGAAACAGGCTGTAGTTACGCCACTCTTGAAGAAGGCCACTCTTGATCCAACCTGTCCGGGTAACTATCGGCCCATCTCTCTCCTCCCCTACCCAGTGAAGATCCTTGAACGTTTGGTTAGCAAATCTCTGTCAGCTTTTCTAGAATGTAACAACTGTCTGGCAGATGTACAATTCGGTTTCCGTCCAGAACACGGAACCGAGTCTGCCTTGGTGACCGTGTTGGATGATTTGCGTCTGTTGGCAGACAGGGGACAATCAGCAATACTTATTTTGCTCGACCTGTCTGCCGCTTTCGACACGGTCAACCATGACATTTTGCTAAAACGTTTAGAGGAGGTGGGAGTAGTGGGCACCGCCCTGGACTGGTTTCGATCCTATCTATCTGGCAGGTGTCAGGCAGTGGCCCTTCCCCTTTCCAGTCAGCCTTCACTAATATCTGTCATGGGGTTCCACAAGGATCTGCCATCAGCCCAATTTTATTTAACATCTATTTGAGCCCACTGATTAATATCATTCGGGCTCATAATGTAAAATTGGTAAATTATGCTGATGACACTCAGATCATTCTATCTCTTGATGGAACCCTACCCAATGCCCTGGAGGATTTTCATGCATGTATGCATGACACTGCGCAGTGGCTACGTAATAACTCTTTACAATTTAATTCGGATAAGACCGAAATTGTACACTGCGCAGTTGGGAAGGTCCATCTGCCTCTTCCTCACAACTTCTGGCCCCTTGACTCATCTACTGTCTTGGCGCCATCTAAAACGGTGCGAAACTTGGGAGTTATGTTTAATGCCAACCTGTCACTAGAGACGCAAGTGAACAAGATGGTGGGGTGCTGTTTTGGCCTCATTAGGTCTGAGAAAGATTCTCCCGTTGCTCCCAATTTCGGTTAGAGCCTTGGTTGTTCAAGGCGCCATCCTAAGCAGACTTGACTACTGCAATGCTCTGTTGCTGGAGTCCCCTAAGTATCTGATACAGAGACTGCAGCGTGTTCAGAATACGGCTGCGAAATTGGCCTTGTCTAGGCCATGAAGTTTTTCCGCCTCAATGTGCCTAGCGGAGCTACATTGGCTCCCTGTGCAGCAAAGAATTTATTTTAAATCCCTATGTATAGGGTTTAGGGCGTTACATGGACTCGGTCCTAGGCCGTTGCAGAAGAAATTGGTCTGGTATACTCCTACCCGGACCCTTCGTTCCTCTTTTGCTTATTTGGCAAAGGTACCCAGGTTCAACAGGGTCAGACTGGGAGGAAGGTCTTTTAGTTTTGCTGCTGCAAAACTTTGGAACGCACTCCCAATTGAAATTAGACAATGCAGTACCCTGTCCCTGTTCAGGAAAAGGATCAAAACGTGGTTGTTCCCCAGAAATTGATCCTGTCGTTTTTTTGAGTAATGTTTTTAGGTTCTGTCCTTCTCGCTTCACGTTGGTCTGCACACATGTATTTTTAGCGCCAGGGTACCCGCAGGGTGTTTGTTGCGCTCTATAAATGCTATATACAATACAATACAATACAAGCACAATAACAATGAAAAGGGAACTTCCCTTTGAATTTGTGAAGCATGCTTGTCCCGCTCCCACTCCACAATTAAGAAATGCGGTGCCAAGTGAAACCACGTGCACACATGCACGCTCGCCCACAATACCCAAACCAATAAATGAATAATTCCACAGTAAGCAGGATCGCAACACCAGCGCAACAATATTGCTATCCTAAAACAGCATAAAGAATAGAAAATCACACTTAACTGTACTGCTGCAACAGCAAATTAAGAGGAAGGACTATTATTGGATGGTTACTTATACCCAGTCTGGTGACCTGTGATTGGTGAAGAGAAGGGTCCCTAAGGCCATTGGGTTATGTAGTTTAAAGTTTTCATTGGCTGCTGTAATAAGCTAAGTGAAGAAAGAGACCATAATCCGAAGCCTACGTTCCTGACAGAATTTTCTCCATCCAATAAAAAGTTTGCTAAACTGTTTCTTTTTCCATCCTGCCATGCTGTGCTGGAATGTGGGTCCTGATATACAGAGCCAACTCGTCGCCAAAATTGTGATAAATTCCATGCACAGGGCATTAAGTTCAAGCCTTCTTTATTGTACAAGTACAATTGATAGTAAGGTGCCAACACATCTGCATCAGTTGGCTGGCGAGCTTCAACTCTCTCCACCCCACATTCTATTTACATAGTGACATTCTAGGAATGACATCTCATGCTACACTCTATATGTCGTCATACAGGAACAGTAAGTGAGCAAACACAACACAGGACTTTATTGAACTCCTCTAATGTTGCTTTTTGACCAGTGTGAGTTTATGAAAATGAGTAGGTTAAACCATCTGAAAACATTTGCAGTAACTCCATTAATGTCTGTGTTCTGTTCCAGCAAACACGCTTAAATCAAGAATTGATCTTGGGTGGAAGCAGTTGTCAGTACTAAACACCAGTGCCCAAGAACTAAGGAGCAGATGTACGACCCTATTTTGCATGGCCAATCGGGTTTGCGACCCGTTTACGCATGCAAAATACAGAAGGGCCATGTACTAACTCTATTTAGCGAGTCGCAATTTATTTTTCGACTCGCTAAAAAGGATTAGCAACTCGCTATTAGGAAGGGGCGTCCCAAGGGCCTCCCTTCCTAACAGCGAGTCTGAGCCCTATGTTTGACTGTTTTGCGACCGCAATTGCGATCGCAAAACAGTCGCAGTTTACCACCCTTCTCAGAAGGGTGGTAAAGCACTTGCAAAAGGGAAGGGGTCCCCAGGGGACCACTTCCCCTTTGTGAATGCAGGGGAAAATATTTTTTAGGGGCAGGCAGTGGTCCCAGGGACCACTACCTGCCCTTAAAAAATGAAACAAAATCGTTTCATTTTTCTTTTTTTAAATGCATCCCGTTTTCCTTTAAGGAAAACGGGCTGCATTTTTAAAAAAAAACTGCTTTATTTAAAAGCAGTCCCAGCCATGGAGGTCTGCTGAGCCCAGCAGGCCACCATCCCTGGGAGGGCCAGCCATTCCCAATGGGGTCGCAAATTGCAAGTGCCTCATGAATATTCATGAGGCATGCAATTTGCGTCCCCATTAGGAATCGCAAACAGTGTCTCAGACACTGTTGTACATGGCATTTTGCGACTTGCAAACTGCAACTCGCAATTGAGCGCAATTTGTGAGTCGCAAATTGTCATGGTTGTACATCTGGCCCTAAACCTATGAAGGAGTCTCGCAAATCATTGGCATCAATAATTTGAAACACTTAAAGGCATGTTAGGAGGCAGTGCAGTACCCAATTTTTCAATCCTGTATTTGTTTACTTACTTGCATCTGTGAGAATCCTTCTTTCCAGGCATTCGCTGGTCTATTCGTTCGAGCCTTCTCAGTGAGTATGTCTTGCTCTGCTGAATGCCAATTTCACCTCATCGGGTTTTACCCAGTTTCAGCTGCAAAGGTTCAGTTCTCCCGGCTGTGGCAGAAATGTTTGGGTCATTTTGATAGGTAGTCAATGCTGGGAATTTTATGTTGGCACCTTTACTCAATTGCACCCATTCTAAGATGGCATAATGAAGTACTTCCTGATTCATTTTGATCATTTGAAGGTAAATTATGCTTCTTCTATAAAAAGGAAAGCATGCAAGACTTTTGCTATGTCATAACTTCAAATGCTGCAGCTCGTTGCTTACGCCAGTGGATTAGCATATTGTCTAAGATTTTCTTCCATCTACTTCAAGTTTCCTATGCTCCTTTTCCATCCAGTTTTTGGACCTTCTGCTGTTGTTTACCTCTCAGTTCAAAATGTTTTTCTGACTTCCATTTTTCCCCTCTTGGATTGAATGTCTGTTCCTTGGATTATTCCTCATTATGTATCATTTTAGAAAAAGGAAGTTTTTGGAGGATGGCAGGTCGTATTTTAAAGAGAAGAGAAAATTGCCATTTCCAGTGTCGCAGAAAAGACTGCCCCTTGATAGCAATTGGGATCAACCAGGCATATTTGCCTGAGGCAACGAGATCCATGGCCAGGTCAGCTTGTCCATTTTTATCTTTTCAAACCGGGGTGCAGTAGAATAGATCATATTATACATTATGGAATACCGTATTTCAATGTACAGAGGGCTCCTAAAAAAGGTTTTTCATGCCATTGCCTGGTTCAAGAATTCCACAAGTATTACATTTTAGTTCCAAGTAGTAAGAGAGGACAGCTTCAAGTGTCTGTTCATACCACCCTGACAGAGAGGAGTCTACTCTGATCTCGTGGTTACTGACTTCTTGAGAGACAGAAAACAATTTGACCTGGCTCCAAAAGCTTTCAATCTCGATTTTAGGAGGGTGTCTGAATTTCTTTCATGCAGAGAGTGAGGTTATACCTTTCTGACATGACTTCCTATTCTAAATAACAGACCTTATCCCCTCAAGTTTCTGATAGGTCTCCTGGAAGGATTTAAAGGCTTCAATCCAGTGTCTGCTGAGAAATTAGCCTGACCCGTGGAAAAACCTGAAGGGCTGAGGGTCTGAGATGGATATGCACCTCGTAGACGCAAGATTACTGGGATCATTGTACCTGCTGGTTGTAGAGAGTTATTATGCTGAGGACAGTTGTCCCTGGAATAAGATCTGCTTCTAATGTACAGAACCACTTCAGATACTTTGTGCTGTCTTGCCATAAGTGAAGACATAATTTGTTGCCCTATTTTAGCAAAAGAAACACAGTAAAAGGTGATAGAAATAGCTAGCTCATTCATATAGGCCTGATTCACAAAGGTAATCTTACACTTTTTAGTAAGTTTACTACCTTTCAGTATTAACAAAGGTGAACTTAAACTAAAAGTCTAATTTACTACTTTTCAGTACTCACATAGGTAAACTTAGACCAAAAGTCTAACTTTACTACTTTTTGGTATTCACAAAAGTGAGTTACTACAAGCAAAGTTAGAGGTTTGGGGCCACATGTATCAACATTAGGAATAGTGATTATCTAATTGCGATTTTCAGCGAATCGCAATTGGGTAATCGCTATTCCTAATGTTTGAAACTCCAAGAGTTTCATATAGCGATTCCTAGGGTATCCCAAATCGACCTACCTCATTAATATCAATGAGGTAGGTCGCAATATTTGACCCCCTAGGAATCGATAAAATCACAGGGATGGTGGCCTGCTAGGGTCAGCAGACCACCATGTCTCTGATTGCTTTCAATAAAGCAATCATTTTGCTTTTAATACAGCCCGTTTTCCTTAAAGGAAAATGGGTTGCGTTTAAAATAAAAAAATAAAAAGGTTTCTTTTAATTTTTTAAGAGCAAGCAATGGTCCGTGGGGACCACTGCCTGCTCTTAAAAAAGGTTTTCGCCACCATCCCCAAAGGTGAAGGTGTCCCTTGGGGACCCCATCCCATTTGTGAATGGGTTACCACTAAGCCCGGGCGGAGCAGGCGTAGTGCCTCTACGCGGAGTTCCACGTAGTTGGAAAACAACTCCGTGGAACTCTGCTCCGCTCCCTCCCCCCCTCCCAAAGTATATTATAATGTAAAGAAAAAGGCACTTACCTGCTGTGGCTGCCTCCTCCTCGCCATGGCCGCTCTCCTTCCTCGGCCTCACATCCTTCTTCTTTGCTAACCCCTACGCTGTATGTATTTCGCGTGCACCTGCGCACACCCAAGACGTTACCTGGCCGCCGCTGCCCCTCCTTGTGTCTACGGGCGGCCGCTGAGTGTGGCTCCGGTCGCTGTGAGGCGGGGGCATTGCCATTTTGAGTCAGTGCAGGAGAGTGGCCAGCCTGAGGCACGAGTTGCCATCCGAGAGGCTGCAGGAGGCTCCGGACGTGCAGCAGTGTGGTGAGGAAGACTGCGGGGGTCTACAGCTGCACCGCACGTGCGTGGGCAGCTATTGTAGTCTGACACATGCAGGAGAGGCCCCGGTGGGGGGGGCCTGCAAGGCACTGTTGGTGCCGGATTTCTGTCACAGCTGCGCCGCCGGATTGCGGGCAGCTGCAACGTCAGGGGCATTCCAGTTTGGAGGCCTCATGTTAGAGGGGGAACAGAGAACCCTATACTCCATGTAGAGTGGAGAGACACTGCCATTCTAGGGTCAGAAGAACCGGTACCGGACCTACTAATAATGTGTAGTGATGGTGCATTGGCACCCCTATGTATTGGCATAATGTGTTGTGTGGAGTACCCATGCATGCAGTGATAGTGATGCACTGCACCACTGCTAATAATGTTTACCTAATATGCTGTGCTGGGTGATGCTCTGGTGCACTGCTGATTTAGGATATATGCCTAATGCGATTTATGTGTAATGTGTTTATGCTGAGTGCCTTTACCAGTAGTTACCGTGGTTTCTTTAGTTTCACTACTTGTGTGTTCTAATGGTGATGACAGTCGCTCAATCGGCCCTGTAATGTATACAATCCCTGTAAAGTGATACTAAGTGCCAGGTGGCACAGTGTACATATGTGATTACGTTCTAATGTGTTTATGAGTAATACAAAGGCTATTTGTTTATATAGCCTTGTGTGGAGTTTCTTTTGTGGTGTGACTAGTGTGTCGCTGCTGTGTGAGTGTGTTGCGCAAATGCTTTACACATTGCCTCTGGGATAAGCCTGACTGCTCGTGCCAAGCTACCAAGGGGGTGAGCAGGGGTTATCTTCAGCGTGTAACTCCCTTGCCCTGACTAGAGTGGTGGTTTCTGCCTGGCTTAGGCGCAAGCCCTAGCCAACCAGAAATCCCATTTCTAACAGGGGCCAAGTTAACTCATCAAAGGGGGCAGAGAAGCAAAGATCATTCTTTGGAATGCATGTGCTATTTTTTGAGGTTTAGGATTATGAAACAAGGAATAGGCTTTCTGATTTAAAAATTTTAACGCTGTGCCTGTCAAAATGTATTTTGTACAGTGCACCTTAATCATTGTTTTTTATCTTCTTTCTTAAACACCCAGGGGCAAGAGGGCACCTGGGCCGGCTGCAACCACTACCAGAGCTGCAGCGGGCAGCCGGCCCATTGGAGCTGAGAGACTGTTACCCCTCACCTTTTTCCCCTCAAGAAAAGTGTCTGTCTGGCTGAGCAAAGGTCAGTAATTCTCTAGTCAGGCAGCCAGGAGCTAGACATGCACTAAATGCTGAACTTTGCTGGGCTGAGGATGTCACAGCTCAGGTTGGTGTGACCTCCTCAGCTCAGCAAAGTTCCATGAGGCCCTTCCTCTCGGTGACGAATGTTAGCTTCACTCATTGCCTTGGACCTGGGTGCTTCAGTGTTGAGCCCTGAAGCACCCACAGCTGAGTGTCAATCTGTGACACTTCATCGCAGAGTGGGGTGGGGTTAGCAGTCTCACCAACCCCATCCCAATCTGTGAGGAGGTTGGGACCGCTGCCTTCCCTCATTGGCTGAACAACCCTCCTGGGACCTCCAAGGCTTGGGGCTGCTGCCTTCTCTCATCCAATGAGGGAAGGCAGCAGTCCCAACCCTCCTGGGACCTCCGAGGCAGAGCTGCAGGTAAGTGTCATTTAAAAAACAAATTGTTTGCTGCATGTGTGTGTGTGTATGTTTGAATATTTGGTAATGAGTGCTGTGAACGGATGTGTGTGTGTGTGCGTGTGTGTGTGAATGCATGGGCGTGAATGAGTGTGTCTGTGTGCCTGTGTGTCCCATCTGCCCCCCCCTGCTAAAATTACCGGCCACCAACAGGGGCAGGTGTGGCAGTTGCGGTGACCACCAGAGCCGGGGCCGAGGCAGATGGTTCTGTTGCACCCTGCAAGTCCTTTCTATTCCCCACTACTAAAGGCACGCCCTTGTGTATACTTTCTAGTTTTTGAATCAACTTTTGTTATCCCTGCATTTCCCTGTGTTTTCTATGTTTCCTGTTTCTGCTACTGAATCTCCTTTCTGTAGCTTTCTTCTGCTCCCTTTTTTTGTAAGCTTCCCCTCACCCTTCTTTTCATATCTAGCTGTGCAGTACCAAGAGAAGAAAATATTTTTGATAACGTAATTGAGGATTGTACAGCCAGGTCCAAGTACTCTAGTCACCAAAACATGTTGGTGATTTTCTTGATCAAACAGTCAAAAGGTCCAGAGATAGAGTGGTTATCTTGGTCATGGACCCCCAATGTTGTCTTATCCTAGCAGTTTCCATGAAAATGTAGCATGGCAAAAATGAGATACCACAATCAGTACCATATGTCCTTTGCATTCTCTTCTACCCTTATCCTTTCGTAGCTTTACATTATGCCCTTCCCTTATTGTCCTTTCATTAGGAGAACAAGGTTTTTGGTTGACTCAATGACTACTTGGTTTTTAAAATAATGTGAAGCAAAAAACCAAGTAACACAAACCTCCCAAAGTGATTACTTTCGATGGAAGAAGAAACTGATAGATAGCTAAACCTAATTGTAATAAGGTATTGTTGTTGTACCTTGTGCAAAATAAATAAATGGTGGCTTTCCTGTATTTACAATGGATGCATTTTGTTTTTCTCTAGGGGCACAGGCCATGAGCAATGCTGTCACAAGTGGAGGAATGTAGGAGGAGGCCCAGCCAGTCGAGGGAGGGGGAGCAGTCCCAATGTTGGCAGGGACAGGTGGTACGTCACCTTGGTTTCATCTTGACAATACTGTATTTGATAAGTGTGGCAGATATTCTGCCCATCACCTCCAGAGTCCAGTCCCTGCCCTCGGCATTTCGCCACCTAAAACTGCAGCACGGTTTAATGTGGTGCTGCAGTGAAGGCGTTGAAATCAAACTGAAGACTAGGTGTGTTTCCCAGTGCCCACTCAGTCACCTACTAGTACTTCACTTCATCAATCTGTCTTTCTGTCCCAGCCTACCTTAAAAAGTAAATTCTATCTCAGCATGTGATGTCTGTGCCACATTTCTCTGCCCAAGTGAAGTCATATTTCATATCTATATATATTTTCATACATATTATCTACTGGCGGTCGCCAGTAGATAGTTATAGTTACAACCTATTATCCATAGGAAATCCGCGACATTCTATTTGCAATAACGTTGGCGCCAATTGACGAATCTTCGCGAAAGCTTCCAACTTGTTGGGGCGCTCCGGTCCGCTCCTACCCTGAAAGTCTCGGGGTGATACGTCAAGCGGGGGCCGAGAAAAAGGGGGGTCCCAAAACACGTTTTCCCCATTCATTTTTCCATAGGAACCTTTAGTCGCAGTTACAGCTCGAACTGCTGAACGGAATTACCCCAAATTTGGCAAAGAGGTAGCCCTTGGTTCAGACTGGTGCCTTTTGCTAAAATGGTGTAAATCCGTTCAGTAGTTCCTGAGAAATTCACAATTAAAATCACATATATATCTATGGGCGCGTCGGATCCGCGTGCACCCTCCCGATCACGAGCTGCATGCTAATTGGCTGTCAACACTCCAAATCAAGAAGTGTTGGCAGCCATTTTGTCCCTCGGTAGAACCGAGGGACAGAAACAAGTGCGCAAAGCGCAAAAGGGGGCAGGGTAGAAACACCCTGACCCCTAGGTCTGCTCAGGGGGTCCCACAAGGACCCCTGGGCAGAAAAAGAATTTTTTTTTTTTTAAATCGGCGGGATGCGCTTAGGGTGCGCGTATCCCGCCGAGAAAAAAAAAGAAACAAGTGCGCAAAACGAACAAAGGGGGCAGGGTAGAAACACCATAACCCCTAGGCCTGCTCAGGGGTCCCACAAGGACCCCCTGGGCAAAAAAAGCATTTTTTTTTTTAAAAAAATCGGCAGGATGCGCTCAGGGTGCCCCCCTCCCCAAAAAAGAAAAATCTAAAAAAAAAAAAAAAAATGGAAAGGCCGCCCCGGGGGATGGGGTCCCCGGGGCCTTAAATGGCCAGAGGAGGGGGGCCACGCAGCCCCCCTCCAAAGAATAAAAATAAAAAGGCCATGCCCCGGGGGATGGGGTCCCCGGGGCCAATACAGGCCCAGGGAAGGGGGGCCACGCGGCCCCCTTCCCGTTTTTTTTTTATTAAAAATTTTAAAAAAGGGGTAAGGCCCTGGGGGATGGGGTCCCCAGGGCATAAAAACAGGAAAAAGGAAGGGGGCTACACAGCCCCCCTTCAGGAGACAAACATTTTTTTTTTTTTAAACGATGGGGCCCGCAGGCCCCGCCCCCTTCCTTCACCACTCTGCAAACGTGCCCCCTGGCGCGTTTGCAGAGGGGGAACGAATTCCCCTTGAATACTGGGGGTCCCTGGGGGCCAACTAGCCCACCAGGAACCTCCAATATGCGCCAGGGGCTGCGTTGCAGAGACGTGTAGAGAGGCCACACCCCTTTTACACCTCTCTGCAACGCAGCTCTGTGGCGCTTTTTGGAGGTATATGGTGGGCTAGTTGGACTCCGGGGACCCTCAGGATTCAAGGGGACTTAATCCCCCAACTTAAAACGCGCCACGGGGCGCGTTTGCACAGTGGTGAAGGGAGGGGCGGGGCTTCAGGTGACATGTGTGCAAACAGGCCCCGTGGCGCGTTTTAAGATGGGGAATTAAATCCCCTTCAATCCTGAGGTCCCTGGGGGCCAACTAGCCCAACAGGTACATCCAGAAAGCGCCACAGAGCTGCGTTGCAGAGAGGTGTAAAAGGGTGTGGCCTCTCTACACGTCTCTGCAACACAGCCTCCTGGCGCATATTGGAGGTTCCTGGTGGGCTAGTTGGCCCCTAGGGACCCTCAGGATTCAAGGGGACTTAATCCCCCAACTTAAAACGCGCAACGGGGCGCGTTTGCACAGATGTCACCTCAGGCCCCGCCCCCTCCCTTCACCATTGTGCAAATATTCCTCTAAAATCAGCCGAAATACGAATTCCGATTTACTCACCTGTTATCAGGAGAGACCTCAGTGCTGTATCTTTCAGCCCAGTACTGGTCCTGAAAAGTAATTCTAACCATACTTACCAGTAACTTGAATTTCCTTCCATAGGCTAACATTGACTGGTTTCACTTGGAAATTCTTCTAAGTGTGGAGTTTTGGAACTTTAAAATATTCCTCTAAAATCAGCCGAAATACGAATTCCGATTTACTCACCTGTTATCAGGAGAGACCTCAGTGCTGCATCTTTCAGCCCAGTACTGGTCCTGAAAAGTAATTTTAACCGTACTTCACCGGTAACTTGAATTTCCTTCATAGGCTAACATTGACTGGTTTCACTTGGAAATTCTTCTAAGTGTGGAGTTTTGGAACTTTAAAATATTCCTCTAAAATCAGCCGAAATACGAATTCCGATTTACTCACCTGTTATCAGGAGAGACCTCAGTGCTGCATCTTTCAGCCCAGTACTGATCCTGAAAAGTAATTTTAACCGTACTTACCGGTAACTTGAATTTCCTTCATAGACTAACATTGACTGGTTTCACTTGGAAATTCTTCTAAGTGTGGAGTTTTGGAACTTTAAAATATTCCTCTAAAATCAGCCGAAATACGAATTCCGATTTACTCACCTGTTATCAGGAGAGACCTCAGTGCTGCATCTTTCAGCCCAGTACTGATCCTCAAAAGTAATTTTAACCGTACTTACCAGTAACTTGAATTTCCTTCCATAGGATATCATTGCCTGCTTTTTGCTGAAAAAGTTTCTAAGTGTTGATTTTTGAAACATACAAATATTCCTCTAAAATCAGCCGAAATCCGAATTCTGATTTACTCACCTGTTATCAGGAGAGACCTCAGTGCTGCATCTTTCAGCCCAGTACTGGTCCTGAAAAGTAATTTTAACCGTACTTACCAGTAACTTGAATTTCCTTCCATAGGATATCATTGCCTGCTTTTTGCTGAAAAAGTTTCTAAGTGTTGATTTTTGAAACATACAAATATTCCTGTAAAATCAGCCGAAATACGAATTCCGATTTACTCACCTGTTATAAGGAGAGACCTCAGTGCTGTATCTTTCAGCCCAGTACTGGTCCTGAAAAGTAATTTTAACCGTACTTACCAGTAACTTGAATTTCCTTCCATAGGCTAACATTGACTGGTTTCACTTGGAAATTCTTCTAAGTGTGGAGTTTTGGAACTTTAAAATATTCCTCTAAAATCAGCCGAAATACGAATTCCGATTTACTCACCTGTTATCAGGAGAGACCTCAGTGCTGCATCTTTCAGCCCAGTACTGGTCCTGAAAAGTAATTTTAACCGTACTTACTGGTAACTTGAATTTCCTTCATAGGCTAAAATTGACTGGTTTTCAGCAAAAAAGTTTCAAAGTGTTGATTTTCACAAACTACAAATATTCCTTAAAAATCGCCTGTATGACTTAAACGCATTCTTTCAACTGTTTACAGGAGATGCACCAGTGCTGGATCCAGGATCCAACACTGAGTAAGAAAAAGTAACGATAACAGTTTTTACCTGCTAAGTGAATTTCCTTCCCTAGGATAACATTGGTGATTCTATGAGAAAAAGTTTCTAAGTGTCAACTTTTAAAATACAATAATATTCCTTAAAAATCACGACTGTAACCAAAACGCTTTTACTCAACTGTTTACAGGAGATGTACCAGGACTGAATCTAGGATCCAGTCCTGTGGTTACAAAAGTAATCCATAAAGTAACTACTTGCATTTAACTAGAAATTCACATTGAGCTGAATGTTGCATTGTGTTTGAAAATGTGTTGCCCATTGCAACAACTGTAACTACTGTACTTAAAAGTCTATTGCCTATCTGCAAAGTATTTAAACTAAAGTAATTCATTCTGAGAAAGTATTTTTTGTAATGTAATGTATAATGTAATTACAATGTAATTTAAAAAATAAAATATGTAAAAAAAAATTGTTTCTAAAAATGTAGTAAATCAGTATGAAAAAAATTAATATAACAATTAATACATTTAAAAATTGTCATTTACAAAACCTTTGAAATTCACAGAAAAAAACGTAGGTTTCAGGCACGTTATAGTTAGAAATTAGCATTTAAAAAACCTTTGAAATTCACTGAAAAAACCATAGGTTTCAGACACGTTTTAGTTACAAATTAGCATTTAAAAAACCTTTGAAATTCACTGAAAAAACCATAGGTGTCAGACACGTTATAGTTACAAATTAGCATTTAAAAAACCTTTGAAATTCACTGAAAAAACCATAAGTTTTAGGGACAGTTATAGTTAGTTGGACATTGCACTCGTACAAAACCCGTGAAATTCCCCCGTTATAGTTAGTTCAGCTAACTATAACTCGCGCCCACAATGCACTGCTGATGACGTCACATATTACATCACTCATGACATGGTCAGTGACATCACTGATGACATCACTGATGACATCTCAAATGACATCACTGATGACATCATCCACGTGATAATCTGATGCACCTCCTCACACCCTAATATAACCTTTGATACACCCACTCTAAATTACAGACTGCCATTCGCAAAACCATAGACACTCCAACACCAATAACTACATACCCACTCACTGATTCTTAGGTCTACACACACACATCCACTCACTCACCCGTTCAGTCACTCATACTTATGGTCACTCAGTACAGGACTATCATATGCACTCTTACTCCTATATAGACACTCAAACAACGCCACTCATCCATAGAGATACTCACACACCTAGTCAGTCATGCAAATAATTAAACACACTGCCATTTACTCACCTGTACAGTTATACACACACCAGCTCACTTACTCATACAAATAGTAGCACATTGTTACGCTCTTATACAATCACTGATACAAGCACACACTCATCCATACAGCCACTATCACAATCACTCACTCCTGCTTATAGCTATTTATATACTCCAACACACATATATACTGCCTTTCACATATGTAGTTACTCACACATGTACCACTGGGACATACATTCACTCACTAACACACTCTTACACACACTTACCCACCCATACAGTCTATCACAGATGCACTCTTGAAACCATCCACCCAGTGAATCACCCACTCACACATCTATGCACAGAGTTGCACACACCCCTCCCACACAAACACTCAGGCACCCATACAGATACTCAGACAAGCATTCAATAACTCATATAAACACTCATGTAGCTATTCACAAACACATGCAGCCACTTACACAGCAACAGACAGACGGATACAGACATTCATCCAGTTTAGTCACTAACCCATGCATTCAGTAAGATACGTTAAATCACTCACTTATAGAGTCAGTCACGCACCTACTAAATCATCCATACAGACACTTACACACCCACTCATTCTTCAATACGTCTTTTCCTATATATATTAAAAATATTTAAACTTTACAGAAACACACAGTCACTGGATGATGTCATCAGTGATGTCATCAGTGATGTCATCAGTGATGTCATTTGAGATGTCATCAGTGATGTCATCAGTGATGTCACTGACCATGTCATGAGTGATGTAATATGTGACGTCATCAGCAGTGCATTGCGGGCGCGAGTTATAGTTAGCTGAACTAACTATAACGGGGGAATTTCACGGGTTTTGTACGAGTGCAATGTCCAACTAACTATAACTGTCCCTAAAACCTATGGTTTTTTCAGTGAATATATATATATGTACATATCTGTATTTATGTATGTATATATAAATATATAAATATCTATATCTATATATCTATATATCTATATTTATATATATATATATTTATTTTTTATTTATTTTAACCACCAATAGGTCCCTGGTAGCGTGCTTTCTTTCACAGTGGGTGCCGTTGTCGAGGATGGACTGTCCCTCGTTTAATTATAGTACATCAACAAGATCCAAAAATGAACCACCACACTCCAAGGGAGTATATTTCAATCATATCATTTTTATTTGCAAACGTGCAAATTCCACCCCTTCCACCAAAGGTATGTGTATGGGGTGTAATTTGCACGTTTGCAAATAGAAATGATATGATTGAAATATACTCTCTTGGAGTGCGGTGGTTCCTTTTTGGATCTTGTTGATGTACAATATATATATATATATATATATATATATATATATATATATGTGTATATTCAACAGGAAAAGCAATTTTAGAATTGCCGATAACTTTGGTGCCATTTGACGAATCTTCACGAAACCTTCCCAAAAAAGTGTGTCGGCAATTCTAGTTACACATGGAAAGTTTCAGGGTTATCTGTAAAGCAAGGGCTGAGAAATAGAGGGGTCAAATTAAGGGGCCGATTCCGATCTCGGCCGGTAGGGCACCGAATCGGATTCGGCTTAACCGGATCCGATTCGGAGCCCTATTTCCCGACCGAGTCGTACGTGCGTCCGGGCGAGCGAGTATGATGCGTGCGCTCGCGAAATCTCCGACCGACTCGTTCGCAGGACCCGACCGCTCCGACCGACTCGCACGGGGACGACGCGCACCGCGCAATGGAGACGTTCCCCGGCCAGGGTAAGTACGATGCGCACCTCGACCGCTCCGACCGACTCGCGCAGTCCGGCTCCAAGGAGCTGTCGGAGCCGCACTTTGGGGGTCCGTGTCGGACCCCCTGGAAGCGTAGGTGTGCGAGTCGCACACAGGGGGACCCATGGGTCCCCCTACACGTGCATGTACGGTGCGACCCGCATCGACGCGAACACGCTGTAGGGGGCGCCCTTGTTCGCGTCGTGCCCATTGAGTCAATGGGAGCCCGTGTACGCGTCGTGACGACTGGCTCCCATTGACTTCAATGGAAGTCCGACCGAATCGAGTCCGATAGCATGCGTGCGCATCGTACTCGTTCGGTCGGACTGCTAGGGTCCGATTCGGTCGGAAATCTCTCCGGGTCCGGCTCGGTCGGGGAGATTTCCGGCCTGAATCGGAATCGGCCCCTTAGTGTTTTTCCCATGTTAATTCCCATAGAGTCTTTAGACATGCCTGCAGCCTGAACCCCTCGATGGAATTACACCAAATTTGGCAGAAGGGTAGCTTTTGGCCCACAGATTATGCTTTCAGTTATTTGGTGTAAATTCATTCAGTTGTTTGCAAGAAATTAAAGGAAATCCAAATTTGTATATCTACGATTGTGAATCCTTTGTGAACAATGATGAGGTCGTGCAGAGTCCTGCAGAGCTCTGAATGGCTGCCAACACTTCAACCAGGAAATGTAGGCAGCCATCTTGGGACTCAGATTCAGCCAAGTCCCAAACAAATGCAAAAAAAAGAAAATGGGGCAGGGTAAGAATACTCTAATACCCTAGCCTTGGTCCTGGGATCCGGGAGGGACCCCGGCAGGGGAAAAAAGCAATTTTGTTTTTGAATTCATCGCGAAATTAATTGTGAATAAAAAAAAAAACAAGTGTAGTCTCCCGTGCTTGTTTTTAATGTCGCCCTCGTGTGGGTCAGTTCCCGGGGACATGCAGAGAATTTTTTTTAATGGAGGGGGGCACACAGGGTCCATCTCCAAAGGATTATTTTTGCCCCAGGGACCACCACCCCCCGGTGCTCATGTTAATATTAATAAAGGTGGCTGCGTGGACCCCACCGGGCCTCAGAACCACCGCCTCCCCAGTGCTTTAAATGAAAAAATATATCATGGGAGCGTGCAGAACCCACGGCCCCAGGAACCACCACATCCGCAGGGCTACAATAAACATTAAAGAGGGGTTCCTGGTGGACCCCCGGCCCCGGAGACCACCACCTCCCCGGGGCCAAATATTTTTTTAGAAAGAACTAGGAGCCTGGCCATATACAGCCCCGGGGACCACCACCCCCCCTGGGCTGGCCCGTGCACAAGAAAGGAGAGGGGTCGCTAGGACCACCCCCAGACCCCAGGGGCCATCATCTTCCCAAAATTAAGTTCAGCCTCAGGGACCCCCCGGGGACCACAACCTCTCGGGCCAACTTCTTTTTACAAAATTAGGAGGAAGGCAGCGTGTCCCCCCTCCCAGGCTTTTCTCGGATTGCCACATCCCTGAGGCAGGCCTTACAAATGAGAAAGGAGGGGGTCCACTCAGCACCCCTCCTGGAGCTATAGATGGCCCTCGGGACCATCACCCCCCAGGGCCGGCTCCTGCTATGTCCTGGGGTGCCCACCCTTGGGATATAGCTGTTTGCTGTGGCTTGTCAGCAGCTTTACCACTCCTGCCAAACCACATCAAACACTCCACTTCCTGCAAGCAAGAGCATTGAAAATGCTCTTGCTTGCTAGAAGTGGAGCAGAATTGCGTTTACACACTGGGAGCTGCCTTACCAGCAGCTCCCTGTGTGTGAAAGCAATGCTATCAAGGATGGCAGGGGCCATCAGACTCGCCCCGCAGTCTCCAACTAAAGTCACTGGGTGCCCAGGGTGGGACAAGGCCACCCATAATGGAAGCTCATCCCCCCTCCCCCATCTTCAAGTGTTCAGGCCCTGGAGGATTGGGTCCACAGGGCCAAAATTGGCCCAGGGAGCAGGGCCGCACAACCTTCTTCCCCTAGCAGCAATGATATTTTTTTTTAAAGGGCAGGACCTGGGGGTTGGGGTCCCTGGGGCCAAAATCGGCCTAGGGAGGGAGGATTGCTTGGCCCCCTCCCCTATTACAGGTCAGCTAGGCCCTGGAGAATGGGGTCCCTGGGGCTGAATACGGCCCGGTGAGGGGGTCCCCTCACCTAAATAAAAATACAAAATGAAAAAATGTCCTGGCCCTAGGGCATGGGGTCTCAGGGGCTAAAATCAGCCTAGGTAAGGGGGGGCCACGTGGCCCCTTTACCCTAAGAAAACAAAAGAAAATGTAAAAAGCCAGCAGGGCAAGTCGCCGGAGAACCTGACCCTTTTTATCACCATGCTGCAAACGTGCCTCCTGGTGCACTACTAGTTGGGGAATGAAGTCCCCTTGGATGCTGAGGGTCCTTGGGGGCCAACATGCCCTCCTGTTACCTTTGGTAAGTCCCAAACAGCGGGATTGCTAAGAGGTCATAGGATGCCATGCCCCCTTTCTTCATCACTCTGCAAACTCGCCTCCTGGTGCACTACTGGTTGGGGTATGATGTCCCCATGGCTGCTGAGGGTCCGTGGGGGCCAATAAGCCCTCCTGTTACCTCCAGTGAGTCCCACACAGCGAGATTGCTGAGAGGTCTTCAGAGGTCTTTCTCCAGAGCTCTGCAAATGTGCCTCCTGGTGCACTACTGGTTGGGGATGAAGTTCCCTTGGATGCTGAGGGTCCTTGGGGCCAAGAACCCCTCCTGTTACCTCCAGTAAGTCCCACACAATGCAATTGCTGAGAGCTGGTCAGAGGCCCTGCCCCCTTCCTCCACCTCTATGCAAACATGACTACTAGTTAAAAAATCATAGAAAGTAATTTTAAAAGACAAAGGTTACAGGAAAGTTATAGTTATGAAAAAGAATTTAAAAACCTTCGAAATTCACTGAAAAAATTTGATTTCACTCGTACAAAACCATAGAAATTCATCAGTTATAGTTACCTAAGCTAACTGTAATGTGTGCCCTCGCAATGCACATAGCTGCCAAGGTTTTAGATTGCTATGTGTGAGGTTTTCATAATTTCAGTGTTATTATGAGTGACATTTCAACAAGAATGAATGACACTTTCTCGCAAGCAGAATCAAGCAATGAAGATGAGGGATCACCAAGATGAAATCAGTTAGTCTACACCTGATGCATGGTACTTGGCAGGGCTGCATCATGGAACAGGAAGACAGATTAGTATTTTCGTCCTGGGACACTGTTTGTCTGCCTTGATATTTCATCTTTCTTGCAAATCAACATGATGTGCACTTTATTGCTGTTATTTAACCTGTAGGTACTAAGTTACTGCTTATAGTTTAAAGGCAGAGCCTAATCCCATTTATGTGGACCTGTTCTTTCTTTTCAAATTCCTTTCCTTCCTGATTAATTTATTCTATAGATTGTCCACTCCTCCTACTCATTTATCATTATCAGTGCAAATATATAATTTGATCTCAAGAACTCTCCCTCTTTTCGCTCACCCGTAAACAAACCATACTGCGTGAACTTCACAGTTGGAGCCGCTAGCTTTACATTAAATAATTACCATGTAAAACTATTGCTTTTTACCTTTGTCATTACTACATTTGTAAAATTATGTTGTTTTCTTTTATTGCTATATATTAATACTACTGGTTTTGGGAAAACAAAATCCTGCCTTTAACTTCCAGTGCTTGGGGCAAGGGGCACTAAACTAAATTAAGTCCCTTCTGCAAGGATCACCGTGAAATCTGCAGGCCCAGTAAATGGATATGGTCTTGGTTCTTCATTTGTTTCTGATGTTGATTGTGTGGGGTGTGTGCTGTTATTTATAGTGCTACGAAGCTCCACGGATGGTGAGATGACTTCGAGCACTGCAGAAAAACACCTTTCATTATTACTGATGTCACGAATCTGTTTCATTGTTTGTAAATTGGACTTCAAGGCTGAAGATACATTTTTTAATTTGTGTATGCTTTCCCTCTTTTAACTGATTTCTTACAAGCATGAGCTTTGGTTACTGTGTGTAAGACGTCGACATTTGTACAAAGTATGGCTGAGGGCACAGGGTGAACATTGTCACTTAATAGCTGCCCTCCTAAAGGGTAACAGTATTTGTTAAAATAAAAATCTGCCTTTTGAACATGATGTAAAGTGGAATGCCTGCCTGCAAGTGTGTGCAAATTGTTTCATACCTAGTTTCCGCCTCTGCAGAGTGTCTTAGATCAGGAAGTGTGGAAGTAATTGACAATGCGACAGCAGGCACCAAGCACAGCTCGTCCATGAGCAGAGGTCCACCTGGGCTTACTATAGCACGCATTGCTCTGCAGGCCCAAGGAGGGCATCCCCTTGTATATGCCTCACAGGATGGAGCATTTAGCAATTAGTATTCTTGACTCAGGCACTCTTTCAATGCCGGCAACGACTCCTCACACTGCATGATTCTGGCTGAGCCGGGACCTGAGCACACACACGCTGTCTCAGGCGTGGCTGGTGGGGTCAGGTCTGGTTTCGGGATACCACATGGAAGCACTGCAGCAGTGAGCTCTCTCCCATATTGCCAGCGGCAGCAGTGTGTGCTAACAGGTACACGAGCCACCTGTTATGTCGGGTCAGTCACTAAAAACCCACTGCGCAGTGCGAGCAGCGAGCTACACAGCTGCCATGACTGACCCAGCAGTACTAAGGGAATCCCATGAAAACTTTACCAAGAGAACTGCCACCCGCTCCCGCTAAAGCCGTGTGCCTCAAACAAGGCAATGTGTAGGTAGCTATTGGGCAGGCACTGACTCCGACGTCCTGGCGCCACTGAACGCTAATGCGTTTTTTAAGTGTTACATTGTAACACTGTGCAGCTCTAGCAGCTGAGCTAGAGCCCCCAAGCCTGCCAGGAACAGCGTGGTGCATGTGCCACTGCAGCTTGTATGGTACATTATTATATAGCTGCAGCACTACGGCTTGACAGCTGAGGAGGCGCTATGCGTGACTTTGCATTTCAGTGCTGTGATGCGGACCACCACACTGAAATGCATTAGTCTAACGCCTGATGTGTGGTACTTGGCAGGGCTGAATGCACTGCTTATGACCTCACATATTACATTGCTCATGACATGGTGCCCCCACCCCAGCCCTCTGTCCTGATCCCTAAAACTGACCCCACCACTGAAAGCTGCCCCTTCCCCACTGCACTGAGGTCCAAAACCCAGCCCCAGCCCTAAAAACTACTCAACCCCCACCCACTGAGCTCTAAAGCCCTGCCCCTGACAAAACTCTACCCCAACCCCAGCCCCCTGGCCCTGAGCCCTATAAAGTTCCCCACCCTATCAAACTGCCCCTTCCCCTCGCCCTGATCCCTATAAACCCAGCTCTAAAAACTACCCAACCCCCATCCGTAACTGTAAAACTGGCCCCAGCCCAAAAACTACCCCAAAAACCAGGCCCCAGCACCACTTACCAGACCACGTCCCAGAGCTTCCTCCCCCGATTCTTCCTGTTCCGCAAATCTAGACCCCTGACTGCCTTATCGACGCATATGCGTGATTAAGGCATGTGCATGGTTAAGGCATATCAGTGGTTCAGGCAAGCGTTGTTCCGCTTGCGTTGAAACGGTGTGTGTGGCTCAGCCCACATTGTAAAGACCATTTCCTTTCCCTCAAGTAAGTATATAGGTTAGTGAGTGAGTGCATTAGTGGCTCTATGGGTGAGTGAGCAGGTGTGTGCAGAGCTGTATGGGTGAGTGGATGTGTGAGTGGCTCTGTGGATGAGTGATTGGTTGTGTGAGTACTGGTATAGGTCTGTGAATGGGTATGTGAGGGGTTGTGTGGGAGTGGGTGTATGAGAGGTAGTAGCAGTACACTTGCAACAATGCCATGAGATATTGAAGTAAATGTGCCGGTATGGGACTATCTGTCTTAGCACCTCTATGGCTCTCTATATGTGTATAGAAGTGGCTGAACAAGTGCCTGTGTTAGCGAATAGAGGACTGTGTAGTTGTGACTGCATCTACATTTGAGCCTGCTGCATACATAAGTAGTTTCTGGGTAAGTGACTGAATATCTAAGTGATTCTGTAGCTGTCTGACTAGGTGAGAGAGAGGCGCAATGCTTTTGTGAACATGTATGTCAGTTGCTTTAGGGGTGGTACTCTATGTAGTACTTGACATAGGGGCCTGCAAGTGCATGAGTAACTTATTGAACCCAAAAGGAGATCTCTCAATCTTTTAAGCATAAAACACCATGCTTTATGGCATATCTACAGCATATCTTAGGAGTGTGTTATGTGTACTGAAACGTGGGTTTGACACTTGAGAAACACATATTACATGCCTAATGAAGCTTGCAGTGACAGTGCACAGACAGGGCCTGCACTATGAGGTATCACCCATGTGTGAAGGACTATTTCTCTGGATGGATGAGAAAGTTGTGGCAGTATTTGAGTACACTTTGTAGCAATGCCACGAGATGTTTAGAGAATAGAGGGCTGTCTATGTGTGACTGCAAGTACCTTTGAGTCTCCTGCATGCATAAGTAGTTTCTGATAAAATAGTGCATGATAGACAAGAAGATGTTGATACTTGCATGGAGGGAGCTTCCACAAATTTACATATTTTTACGGCATTTTGTAATATTTCGTCTGCAATCTCAGGAGATTTAAAAATAAAAAAACAAGAAAATTGCACACCAAAATCCCAGATTGATCAACAATGTTCCAAATTAAACCAGACCCTAAAGAAAGCACTAAAAGTCAAGCCTAGAGATAGGGGAAAGGTCAGCTGATTTTAAACAAAAGGAAAGCAAATATACGGGAACTAGCGTGGGGAAAATTGGTACAAGCGGCACACACACAGGATGCAATATTATTCTGGAAGACAATAAATCATCCCTTTTTCAAAGAACAGTCCGCTGCTAAGATTGAGACTTTAGTACAGCCCTCAGACTGGCTGATGCATTTTGGACAATTTCTTAATCCCAATAATGAGGAACCTCTTTTGTCTGATAATAGAAAATTTATAGCTGTTGATGCCCCCCAATTTGGTCCCAATTACTCAGGATGAAATTAAAATTTCCCTAGATAGATGTGTGAATGGGAAGGCGCCCGGTCTTGACGGGGTACCTACTGACATCTTTAAGACTGATATAGATTTTTGGTCCCCAATTTTATTAAGAGTTTGAAATGTGATGGTGGGAGATTTACTGCCTGCAACTTGGGTGGAGAGTGTTATTGTTCCAATTTTCAAGAAGGGTGATAGAGGTGATGCAAAATGCTACCGCCCTATATCCCTACTTGATTCAACATCAAAACTGATGAGAAGAATTCTCATAGAGAGATTAGAAATTTGGGTTAGTGACAACCAAGCCCTTACTGAAACCTAATATGGATTCAAAAGGGATATAGGGACCATCGAGCAGTGTGTCAACCTCGTATTGCTGATCGGAGAATATACACTCTCTAAAAAAAAGGGACACCCTCATCTATGCTTTGTAGATTTAACAAGCACTTTTGATTTAATCAATCATGCAAAATTATGGCAGACCTTGACGGGGATGGGTGCCCCAATTGATTTTATTATTTACTTATCACAAATATATAAACTATTAACTACAAGAGTTCGCTATGGACCCAAAGTATGAATGTAACCCCCATTTTAGAGTTACGTGTGGCATAAGGCAAAGCTGCGTCCTTGCGCCGCTATTATTTTCCCTTTACATCAATGACGTTGATAAATTCTTGCAAAAGCTGAATGCTGATGCCCCCAGAGTTGGTAATTGCGTCACCCCGGTCCTCTTGTATGTGGATGACACAGTTCTGCTATCATGAACGGCAAATGGGCTTCAATGTCTAATTGAAAATGTTGCTATCTTTTTGAATGAAAAGGATTTAAAAGTTAACCTTAAAAATACTTTTACGATGATATGTGAAAAAGGGAAATCAAAAAGCAGGAGTCACCATGTTGGAGGTGTGCCAAACGTAAAAACACATTCTTTTTCGTACTTGGGTCTACTCTTTACATCTGAATGGCATTGGGGAGCACACATCGATGTATGTAAATTAAAATTTCTACAGTCGATCAAAGCCCTCTTTAGATTTTCTAAAAAAATGGGGAACAAGCCAATTAGGGAAATTCTCACCCTGTATAGGAGGAAGTGCTTTACAGGAACTTGTTATGGTGCAGCATTATGGGGGATGGCTAATCATACTGCATCACAGATACAGGAAACTATATTTTTAAGGAGGTTATTAACAGTTCCCAACTCAACTCCTTCATATGTCATTCATAAGGAATTGTCAGTCCCTGATATTATTGATTATATTGCAGCTCTTACTGTTTGGCATGGGATCTGGAGCAAGGATTGTCTAAATTTACACAGGAAATCATAATAGACTGCCTTGCCCTTGAACATAATAAGAAGATACCATGCTTGCAGTATATTCAAAAACTTTTAACCCTTTCGGTGCTCATGACAGAATGGTTCCATCATGAGCAGCAGTGCTCCTGTGCTCATGACGGAACCATTCCGTCATGTGCACAGGAGCACTAAATCCCTCTGCTGCAAACAGCAGAGACATTTCCTCTTTTTTGGGGGGGGCTCGGGAGGTGGGGAAGAGTTTCCCCAACCTCCTGAGGCCTGTTTCTAATTTTCAATGTAATGACGATCGCGCGCATGGCCACAGTCTTTCTGCCCCCCAAGGAGTCAGATGTGGGCAGTAGCCCCTGATCTGCCCCCCAGGGGAGGGGGGGCGGGAAGCCTACTAGGCACCAGGGATTTGTTTATATATACATAGGGGCTGCCCAGAATGGGAATTCCAATCCCCCACCCCAAAAAAATTGCCACTGTCTATCTGCCCCCCTGAGGCAGATAGGGGCAGTAGACACTGACCTGCCCCCCGGGGGGGGGCAGAGAGCCCACTAGTCGTGGGTAGTTGACTCACCCACACAAGTGAGGTATCATTTTTATCAGGAGACTTTGTAGAATGCGGGGTGGGTGGAAGTTTGTGGACCAATGCAGATTCCAGAACATTTCATCACAGAAATGTGAGGAAAATGTGTTTTTTTTAATAAAGTTTGAGGTTTAGAAGGGATTCTAGGTAACAGAACCTGGTGACAGTGACACAAGTCACCATATCCCGGATTCCCCTGGGTGTCTAGTTTTCAAAAATGTATAGGTTTGCTAGGTTTCCCTAGGTGCCGGCAGAGCTAGGGTTCAAAATCTACAGCTAGGCACTTTGCAAAAAAAGGGTCAGTTTTCACTGTAAAAATGTGGTGTGTCCACGTTGCGTTTTGGGCCATTTTCCTGTCATGGGCGGTAGGCCTACCCACACAAGTGAGATACCATTTTTATTGGTAGACTTTGGGGAATGCGGGATGGGTGGAATTTTGTGGATCCATGCAGATTCCAGAACTTTCCATCACAGAAATGTGAGGAAAATGTGTTTTTTTGACAAAAGTTTGAGGTTTGCAAGGGATTCTGGGTAACAGAACCTGGTGAGAGCCACACAAGTCACCCCATCCTGGATTTCCCTGGGTGTCTAGTTTTCGAAAATGTATAGGTTTGCTAGGTTTCCCTAGGTTTCGGCAGAACTAGCATTCGAAATCCACAGCTAGGCACTTTGAAAAAAAGAGTCAGTTTTCACTATAAAAATGTGGTGTGTCCACGTTGCATTTTGGGCCATTTCCTGTCACGGGCACTAGGCCTACCCAAAAAAGTGAGGTACCATTTTTTTGGAAGACTTTTGGGAATGCGGGTGGGTGGAATTTTGTGGATCCACGCAGATTCCAGAACTTTCCATCACAGAAATGTAAGGAAAATTTGATTTTCTAACAAAGTTTGAGGTTTGCAAGGGATTCTGGGTACAGAACCTGGTGAAAGCCACTCAAGTCACCCCATCCTAGATTCCTCTGGGTGTCTAGTTTTCAAAAATGTATAGGTTAGCTAGGTTTCCCTAGGTGCCGGCTGAGCTAGGGTTCAAAATCCACAGCTAGGCACTTTGCAAGAAAGGGTCTGTTTTCACTGTAAAAATTTGGAGTGTCCACGTTGCGTTTTGGGCCGTTTCCTTTCGCGGGCACTAGACCTACCCACAAAAGTGAGGTACCATTTTTTCCTGAGAGACTTAGGGGAACACAGAATTGTAGAGCAACTGTTATTACCTATTGACTTTCGATGCATTTCTGCCTTCCAAATGTAAGACAATGTGTAAAAAAGAAGTCACTTTGAAAAATGTCCTATAATTCACATGCCAGTATGGGTACCCACAATTTCGGAGATGTGCAAATAGCTACTGTTTCTAAACGCTATATTTTGTTCTCATTTCGGAAATACATAGGTGTCTTTCATACCGATTTTTCACTGTTTTTATTTTCCCAAATGAATTGCTATATACCCGGTACGCAATAAAAAACCATTACAAGACGCTGCTCATTTATTGGCTCTGGGTTCCTCGGGTTCTAGGTGAACCTACAAGTCCTATATATCCCCACAACCAGAAGGGTCCAGCAGATGTAACGGTATATTGCTTTCAAAACTCTGTCATAATTAGAAGAATTTACAGGTGAAAACGTTGGCACAAATGGCTGTTTTTTTCAACTCATTTTCAATTTTTCCTATTTTCAGCTGTTAGTTTCTATAAAAAACCTTGAAGGATCTACACAAATGACCCCTTGCTGAATTCAGAATCTTGTCTACTTTTCTGAAATGTATATCTTTTCAGGATCCATTATTGCTTTAATTCCCCATTCTACCAATAACTGGAAGGAGGTTGAAAGCACAAAAAATAGCAAAAATAGGCTGTGTCCCAGTAAAAAGCCAAAACTGTGTAAAATTTTTTGGTTTTCTGACAAAAGTCTGTCAATCCCTGAAATCTGGGAAGATGGTGATTTCAGCACCACAAACCCTATGTTATTATTATTATTATTATTATTTGGTTTTGTATAGCGCCAGAATCGACTTCGAGGAGTATCTCTGCGCTTTGGACGCGTATCAATTTCATATGCAGAACTGTCGAACTTAAAAGCAAAACAAAATGGTTTTAAGTAACTTTCTAAAATGAAGATTGTTCGAACATTCTCTTAAATGTAGGGGGAGTTAATACCAATATTGCGGGCCAAGATATGAGAGAGCTTTTCAGCCTAATCTTGCTCTCCTGATTCGGGGGACCTTCAGCAAGTGTTTAGTACTAGAACGTAGGGATCTTGGGGGATGATAGAGAGTGAACTTTTCTGACAAATAACTAGGGCCAAGATTAAACAATGCCTTGTGGATAGTACAACAGACTTTAAATTGTATCCGTTGGCGTATGGTTAACCAGTGAAGTTTTAAAAGAAGAGGGCGGGAAGCTGATCTGGGAGGCATGTTCAGAACCAGTCGTGCCGTCGTATTCTGAACCACCTGAAGTTACCTGAAGTTGAATGTTGATACCATTTGCAGGGAAAAAGCAGACGCTTTCTTCTGCAGCACTTTGTTCCCATTTTTCCCAAAAATCCAAAATGTAGCTGTATTTTGGCTAATTTCTGGGTCTCCTCCAGGGGAATCAACATACCCTGGGTACCTTTAAAATCCCCAGGATGTTGGAAGAAAAGGACGCAAATTTGGCGTGGATACCTTATGTGGTCAAAAGGTTACAGGGGCCTAAGCACGAACTACCCCAAAAAGCCAAAAAAAGGCTTAGCACAGGGGGGGAAAAGGCCTAGCAGCGAAGGGGTTACATGAATGTGTTGTGAATGTTGCTTTTAAAGACCCTATGGATATCCAATACCATAGTAAAAGGGATATAAAATTAGGGCTTGTAGGAGCAAGAGAAACACTAAGGGGCATATTAACAAGGGCCAGCGATAATTATCGCTGGCTCCACATAGCGATAGAAATATTATCGCCGGCTATCGCTGAAAATTATCGCCATGATAACGCTATATTTACAATGCATAGCGCTATGGCGATAATATTTCAGCGATAGCGGTGTTTGCTCATGGAACATCGCTGGTTTTCCAGCGATGTTCCATGGAAAGCTAGCGATAACATTGCTGATACGACCCTGTGGTCGTATCAGCATAATCCACCTACCATTATTAGTATGCCTTAGTCTGGAATTTAACAGACGTTAAATTCCAGCGTTAAGGCCAAGGTAGCGCGATTTATTTTATCGCTGCACCTCCTTGTTAATATCGCGAAGCTGCCTTCGCGATATTTTCATGTGCTGTTTTCACAGCCACGCCTTCTTTGCATCTCATTAGCGATGCGAGGCTGTGAAAAAACGGGCTCTACATCAAGGAAACACGCGCTAGCGTGTCCTTGATGATATTGCAATATAATTATCGCCGCTTATCGCCCGAAAACGGACGCTAAAGCGGCGATAATTATATCGCCAGCCCTTGCTAATATGCCCCGTAGTGATATAGCAGCAAGCTCAAAACATATGGTTAAGTTATATTGCGAAGCACCCTTTGTGATAGGTACGCAACAATAACAGATTTACAACATAGGTTTTATCTCACAAGGCTGAGAAAGTGTATTCTTCATTATCTGATTGCATTTCCTACTATGGGCCAATGGAACCGAAATCTCCCAAATTGCCCTTGTATCAGAAAGTCACCTCATTGGACATTGCATTTTATTCTTTTTGTAAATTTTATAGAGATATTTGGAAGTGTGTTTTACGATCTTTATTCCTTGAAAATAAATTGTTTTTTTATAAATCTGCTTTTAACTTTATCCACAATTTAGAAAATGAAAAAGTATGTAATGCAGTAATCGTTTTTATACAAATGGCGATCAAAAGAAGAAAAGATAATCTATATCTTGAGGCTCTAATGTATGAAAAAATATAGGACCTAGTATGGACTGATGCACTTTATAATAAATACTTATAGGCCATATGGCAAATAATTAAAAGCTGCTTATATACAGGGGTGGGCGAAGTGCGCATAGTGCACTCCGCGGAGTTCCACAGAGTTAAAAAAAAACTCAGTGGAACTCAGCTCCGCTCCGCCCCAGTCCCAACCCCAATTTAAAAAAATCTGAAAAAAACCACTTACCTGCCCTGTGGCGTCTCCGGGCTGCCTTCCTCCTCGCAGTGGTCTCTCCTCCTCACCGCCGTCCTCATCGTCGGTCGCAAACCCCTACTTTTTATGTCTTGCAGTCCATGCAAGATGTAAAACGTAGGGGTTTGCAGCGAGGAAGAGGAAGGCAGCGAGGAGGAGACACCTGGGTGAGGAGGAAGGCAACCCGGAGACGTCAGAACAGGTAAGTGTTTTTTTTTTATTTTGGGCTGTGGCGCAGGGGCTAAGGGGCTAACTCCGCTCCACCATGGAGTCGAAGTTTAGCCTGAACTCCGCGTTCCCAACGGAGGGCAGAGTTGGAAAAACTCCGCAAAATCCGCTGGCGGAGCGGACTTCACCGCCTAGGGTTACTTATATATTAATATTTGCATACCCACTTAGCAATCCTTATTGATTTTCATCAAAATTCCCATGAGACATTGGAGTGTAATTTATCATATGTACTGTATAACTGATGTATTATATTAATTGATTTATAGAATTGTTTTAAGATAACCTTTTCTTTTTTATGTATATGTGTTATTTAATGGTATTGGCTATTCAATTTTTTCATGAGATATCTGTTTTTTGAATTCTTTCATGGTTGTATTTGTTTTAACCAAATATAGCTGAATTTGAATTTAAAAATTTGAAATTTGACTTCTCTCCTTTTTTTAAGCACAAAGCACCATGCGTTATGGCATACCTACAGCTTATCTCGGGAGGTGAGTTATGTGTACTAAAACATGGGTTTGACACTTGAGAAATAGCTATTACATGCCAAATGAAGCTTGCAGTGAAAGTGCACAGACAGGGTTTGCTCTACTAGATATCGCCCATTTGTGAAGGAGTATTTCTCTGGATGGATGAGAAAGGTGTGTCAGTACTTACCTACAACCTGAGTGAGTGTAGCAGTAAAGTTGCAGCAATGCCATGACATGTTAAAGTAAATGTGCCGGTATTTGACTGTCTGTTTTAGCATCTTTATAGGTCTCCAAATGTGTATGTAAGTGACTGAACAAATACCGCAGTGCCTCTTTCAGGGAATAGAGGGCTAGGTAGGTGTGACTGCAACTACATTTGAGTCAACTGCATACATAAGAGGTTTCTGGGTAAATGACTGAATGTATAAGTGCTTCTCTAGCTGTGCAGGTGAGAGAAAGGCTCTATGCTTTTGTGCACATGTATGTCAGTTGCTTTAGGGGTGGCATACTCTATGTAGTACTTGGTATAGGAGCCTGCAAGTGCACAGGTACCTTATTGAACTCAAAAGAAAATATCTCATCTTTTAAGCACAATGTACAATGTTTTATAGCACACCTATATCGTATCTCAAAGGTGACTTGTGTGTACTAAAACATGGGTTAGAGGCCTGTGAAAAAGCTTTTACATGCCATGTGAAGCTGGCAGTGACAGTGCACAGACAGGGTGGCAAGTAATAGGATTGATCCATGTTTACACACTTAGGGGTCGATTCCGATTCGGGCCGGAAAAAGCAACGACCGACTCGGATCCGGAAATAATACCGACCGACACGTACCTGTGGCGCCCGACACGCCAAGTACGATGCAAGGCGTGCAAAATCCGACCGACACGTACCGAACCCAAGTCGACCGACCGAGCCGCACGGAAAACAGCAATCCGGTCGGAAAAACACGCAAATCCAACCGACCGACACGCACCCGGAACAAATCCGACCGAAACGTACACGCGAACTCCAAACCGCAAAGTACGATGCAAGGCGTGAAATCCACGAGCGAGTCGGACGGAGGACAAGCCGTCACGACCGACACGCATACAAAACCGAGCCGAAGCAACACAAAACACCGCGACCGACGCGTACGCAGCATAGAAAACTGCACATACACAGCGTGAACGAAACGGAGAAGACCGTACGAGACAAATGCAGGGTCCGACTCGGTCACAAGAACGTTTCCAACATACACAGGCAGTACAAAGGAAAAATCACCCAAAAAAAGGCCAAACAAGCAATTACCAAGCCAATAAATACTGGGGGTGGGGACAGAGAACAAAGACACACCCACAACTCCACCCATATAAAGGACACAAATCACAACCATGAGCCTTTGCAAATGCCATTCCACTGCCAGCACCCAAGAGAAAGCAACCACACACCCACAGCTCATCCCTCACACAAGCCACACACCATCAGCACACCAACAAATACCTACCTCACATACACCCAGCAAAACACACACTCACACACACTCACCTGCACACCAACACACACATCACTCACCATCACCACCCATCACCATGCCCCCCAAGAAGAATCCCAAGTTCCTAGATTGTGAATTGGAAGTCATGGTAGACGAGATCCTCAGGGTAGAGCCACAGCTGTTGGGCACACTGGTCCAACAGACCCCCATCTCCCAGAAAACCAAGATGTGGGAGAGGATCATCAACAGGGTGAACGCACAATCACCATGTCGGCGCACAAAGAGCGACATCCAGAACAGGTGGTATGACGTGCGCAGGAGGGTACGGGACCTGCTCAAAAGACTACATCAACAGCCAACACACCGGCAGTGGCCCTCCTGCCAAGCCAATATACCTCAGGCCCTGGGAGGAGAAGGTGCGGGCCATCCTTCCGCCAGTGAGCGTATATGGACTAGAGGACATCCCAGAGCCTGGTGAGTACACAACAAATGTACACAATATACTGCCACAAAACACACACACATCACTGTCAAGGGGAGAGTCAAACCATGCACTCATAGCAATTACACAGCAACCAGAACAGAATCATCCCAAAATGTGTATGTCAGTCAGATAAACACAACACATGCCATCAAAAAAGTCACATCCAACTGTGCCATCACATGTACAAACACAACTACAACTACAGCTAGGCAGTGGCACAAATAGAACTAACAAACACATCCAGACATGTAGCCACCACAACAACACCAACACACAGTGAAGACCACTCAAAGGAAGGAATTCTGTGTATGCTGGCCAAGTCAGTGTAGCCAATAGCATCATGGGAGTCGCAGTCACACATATTGCCCCCCACAACTGTCCCATCAACACCACCATGAACCATGCGCACATCACAGGGAGTGGAGAAGGACTCACAAGATGGCTGACACTGGCAACTGCTGTGGGGAGCACAAGGCCCTGCTGGCAACTGTGCACCAACAAACAGCAGGACACCACTGACTGACATCCTGAAAGACAACTTCCACTCCCTGCAATGCAAGCACGTTCCATGGTGGGATAACTGGCTGGCTGGGTGGGTGGGAAGGAGGATTTGCAGCACTAACCATAGTCACAAGCACCTCCCTCACACACACCCCAACACAAACTCCACAGAACCCACCTGGTAGAATGCAATGCCCCCATCCTAACACAAGATCCCACAAAGAACCACCACCCTGGGTTATGTTGTGTGAAGCACAGGGCCACTCTTGGGACTTTTAGCCAAACAACTGCCAGGACAACACTCCCAGCCATCCTGTCAGCACAGCCAGCCCACCCCACAGGGAAGCAGAATCAAAAGGAAGGAAGCATGGGCATGCTGGGAAGGGGGGTGGAGGCAATAGCATGATGGGAGTCGTAGTCACTGATATTGGTCACCCCCACAACTGTCCCATCAACACCACCCTGAACCATGCTCACATCACAGGGAGTGGAGAAGGACTCACAAGATGGCTGACACTGGCTACTGCTGTGGGGAGCACAAGGCCCTGCTGGCAACTGTGCACCAACAAACAGCAGGAAACCACTGACTGACATCCTGAGAGACAACTTACACTCCCTGCAATGCAAGCACGTTCCATGGTGGGATATCTGGCTGGCTGGGTGGGAAGGAGGACTTGCAGCACTGACCATAGTCACAAGCACCTCCCTCACACACACCCCAACACAAACTCCACAGAACCCACCTGGTAGAATGCAATGCCCCCATCCTAACACAAGATCCCACAAAGAACCACCACCCTGGGTTATGTTGTGTGAAGCACAGGGACACTCTTGGGACTCTTAGCCAAACAACTGCCAGGACAACACTCCCAGCCATCCTGTCAGCACAGCCAGCCCACCCCACAGGGAAGCAGAATCAAAAGGAAGGAAGCATGGGCATGCTGGGAAGGGGGTGGAGGCAATAGCATGATGGGAGTCATAGTCACAGCTCCACATCCCCCACCACATGGCCCAGCAAGCTCACACACACGCATGCACATCCCACAGAGAGTGGAAAGGCCCATCAAAGATGTCTGACACTGTTGCTGTGTCGTGGGGAGCACAAGGGCATGCTGGGAACTGCACACCAACCAACAGCAGGACACCACTGTCAGCCATCTTGCCATTGCTCTCACACCCACACACACTGAACTCCCCACAAAAGCAAGTAAGTATGGGAATGCTGGGAAGTGGGGTGGAGGCAATAGCATGATGGGAGTCATAGTCACTGATATTGGTCACCCCCACAACTGTCCCATCAACACCACTCCTGAACCATGCTCACATCACAGGGAGTGGAGAAGCACTCACAAGATGGCTGACACTGGCTACTGCTGTGGGGAGCACAAGGCCCTGCTGGCAACTGTGCACCAACAAACAGCAGGACACCACTGACCGACATCCTGAGAGACAACTTACACTCCCTGCAATGCAAGCACGTTCCATGGTGGGATAACTGGCTGGGTGGGTGGGAAGGAGGACTTGCAGCACTGACCATAGTCACAAGCACCTCCCCTCACACACACCCCCAACACAAACTCCACAGAACCCACCTGGTAGAATGCAATGCCCCCATCCTATCACAAGATCCCACAAAGAACCACCACCCTGGGTTATGTTGTGTGAAGCACAGGGACACTCTTGGGACTCTTAGCCAAACAACTGCCAGGACAACACTCCCAGCCATCCTGTCAGCACAGCCAGCCCACCCCACAGGGAAGCAGAGTCAAAAGGAAGGAAGCATGGGCATGCTGGGAAGGGGGGTGGAGGCAATAGCATGATGGGAGTCGTAGTCACTGATATTGGTCACCCCCACAACTGTCCCATCAACACCACCCTGAACCATGCTCACATCACAGGGAGTGGAGAAGGACTCACAAGATGGCTGACACTGGCTACTGCTGTGGGGAGCACAAGGCCCTGCTGGCAACTGTGCACCAACAAACAGCAGGACACCACTGACTGACATCCTGAGAGACAACTTACACTCCCTGCAATGCAAGCACAGTCCATGGTGGGATAACTGACTGGCTGGGTGGGAAGGAGGGCTGGCTGTCAACCAAACACAACCAATGCAGACCATGTTCACACCCCAAACAATACATAGAAATGCCCAAATAATGCAGGACAATGTGCCACACCAATATCAACCCCTGACTGTGACGACTTAGGACAATGCAATGTACAGGCCCGCACCCAGAGGCACAGTCACAAGTGTCATGTGTGTCAACCATTGATGCCTGCAGAAACATAACATACATTGTGTGTGTCTCCCAAAAACAGGTGATGATGGGGACACAGCAGCAGACGCTGAGGAGTCCCAGTCCCAGGCTCAAGAGGATGCGGAGCTCACTGGCGTCGTACAGCCTCTGTCCTCCTCGGACGAAGAAGACCAACCTGGCACATCCGGTGCAAGTCTACATGCAGCACCAGCAGGACCACCAGCTGCAGCACCAGCAGGACTACCAGCTGCACCCCCTGCACCCACCCCTCCAACGACTGTCACCACAAATACCATCCCTGCCGACATGGACAGAACAAGGAGCAACACCAGCACAGGGACCCTGGACCAACCTGGGGCCATGGACACCACCACCACCCCCCAAGGTGGACCAGGGTCATCTGTGCGTGCCACTGCACACACTGCACATGTCAGCAGGGGTGGTGGGAGGGGTGGGAGACAGAGGTCGCTGCTTGCAGAGGTTGCTGGTGTGCATGATGACCCACAACTGGTACGCATAGCTGATGCGTACCAGTCCAGCACCGGAGACCTCAGCCAGGTAGTGGGGCTCCTCAGAGACATGAAACAGCATCAGGCTGCCCATCATGCCCGCTTGGACTCCCACATGTCCCACGTGGAGTCACACATGTCCCGCGTGGACTCACACATGTCCCGCGTGGAGTCCAAGTGGGATGCACTGCATGAGATGACGGCGGTGCACAGGGACATTTTACAATGCCTCCGCCAGATGAACAGCAACCAGTCCACACCTCCCTGTGTGCCAACAACATCTGGTGCCGATCAAACTGCAACTGCCACAGGGAGGGAGGATGACTCTGGCGGATAGTCCCCTGCACCGCAGCAGCCTGTACTTGAGGGCCCCCCAAGAAGAGGGGTCGTCCGAGGAGGGGCAAGTGAGAGGCCGATGGCCAAGCGCAACTCCCAGGAAGCCTGAACCTGTTCTGGATGTTCACCTTTGTGCACAGACTGTTCACCCTGTTGACGGCAACACTACTCCCACACATTGCATGGGGAGTACAAGTTGGACCAATGTATCAGACAACTGTGGCCCCGATACTGGGGATTCTGTCTACCAGGACTTTCAATTCACCTAGGAACTTCGGATTGCAAGATTTATGTACAGCACTACCCATCCTATGCACTATTCACACAAATGTATCACAATAAACACACTAATACACCATACTTGCCTCTGTTGTGATTCCAACGTGGGTGCTGTTATGGGGATGATGAACTGCAAAATTACACTGTGTATGCGAACTGCAACAGCAAGGACAACACAGGCATGTGAGTAAAGGCAACGTGACACATATGAGGGAGACACACCACCAGGGCTAAACAACACATACACACCTAGGCCATCTGACTCATTGCCTACACTGATGTTGCCAGGAAGACGGTGCAATGCACAGACACCACACCCATTCCCAGTTGTAGTCAAGTAGCCCACAGGTGCAGTAGGCAAATGGCAGTCAAATGTGTGACCACAGACAACGCACATCACAAAGTGAAGCACAGGTTTATTACACAGTTGCAACATGTCGTAACCACTACAGATGCAAGGTAACCCCACCTGGCAGCGGGCACACAGTCAACAACTGTAGACGGAAGGAAGTCCATGGGTGTGGCGCACATCACCTGTAGGGACACAACAGCTACCAGCCTGGAAGTGCAATCACGTCGTCGGTGGACACAGTTGACCAAACGAATCTGAAAGTACCCTGTGAAGGACAGAAATGACACACAGTCAAAAGCAATGGAGTACAGGACAGAACAGCAAAACTCATGCACAATACATGTTACAAGATACCCACCCAGAACCAAGTTAGCATGTCAACACTGTTGTGGAGTACAGCCCACCTGTAAGCACACATCGCAACACACATCCAGTCAAGTAGCCCATGGACACACTCCAACAGCACCAGAGCACCACCTACACATCATGCCAACTCACATCATTGACATGACACCTCAGGATACTCACATTCAGCTGAAGAAGTTGGTGATGAGCTGTGTGCGGACATCACCATCATCATCATCATCATCGTCACTGGCATCGTGGTCCAGGCCAGGATCCTCCACAGGTGGCGGATGTTGGTCATTGTCATCCTGGATGAGAGGCAACTCCTTCTGCACTGCCAGGTTGTGGAGCATGCAGCAGACGATGATAATCTTGCACACTTTCGCAGGGGCATATGGGAGGGACCCTCCGGTCTTGTCCAGGCAGCGGAAGCGGCTCTTCAGGAGACCAAATGTCCGCTCAATCACTCTCCTGGTCCGACCATGTGCCTCATTGTAGCGCATCTGGGCTGGTGTCACAGGGTTCCTGAGGGGTGTCAGCAACCACGGCATGTTGGGGTATCCCGAGTCACCTACGGACAGACAAGTGCACATTAGCTGACTTGGAAAAGTGGGCGGAATACTACAGATCAGATCACACACAATGGCACAAAGACAGTACACACCGACAAGCCAGGCACGCTGGTTCTGCATCTGTGCCATCATCCTGGGGATGCGACTACTCCTCATCACAAAGGCATCGTGTGCTGAACCAGGGAAACGGGCACACACGTGTGTTATGGTCATGTCTGCAAGACACACCACCAGTGCATTGACCGAGTGGTAGTGCTTGCGGTTCCTGTAGGCCTGCTCCTGGGCCTTTGGTGGTACCAAAGCCACATGTGTCCTATCAATGGAGCCAATGACATGCGGCATCCTCCCCAGGGCATAAAAGTCACTCTTCACGTCAGTGAGTCGTCGCAGTCTAGAGAAATAGATGTACCGGTTCAGGAATAGCAACATTGCCGCCAAAACATCACGGAGCACACGGCTCAACATGGTCTGTGACATCCCACCAGCAGTCGCCACAGTATGTTGGAAGGTACCGGTGGCAAAGAAGTGTAGGGCTGCCATCACCTTCACCTTGGGGGTCAGTGCTGTAGGATACGGCCGGCCAGGCTGCAAATGTGGGGACAATTGCACTGCCAAATCCTCAATCAGCTGCCTGGTGAAGCGGTACCGTCGAATGCTGTCCCGTTCCACCATCGTTGCCAGGTCTGGGAATGGTCGATGGACAGCAGGAGCCCTGCAGTGCAGAGGAGAAGTAAGCAAGATTGTCAGTCACCCCACATATGCGGCATTGAACACACTCAATATCCCAACATACATCATTATGAGGCACAACTACATGAAGTGTGCAGTTCCGTAAGGACATGTATGGTACATACATGGCCAACATCTGTCAACACGGTCCAACAGGTGGCATCAATTAGTCCCAGGTTGGCCCATTGGATATCATGAGGCCGTGTCACAGTTCCCATCTCCTGCTGCCGTGTCACAATCACCCCCCACAGTGACATGTGAGGACAGATGTGCCCCAGGCACCACAGCTCAATGACAGGTACATTCCCAGGGACCCTGTATTGCCACATGGACACTGGAATTACATGGAGTATCATGTATACACCACAGCAAAACAACCATGACCCCCACAGGTAGTGGTCCCACTTGCCACGGCAGGACAGACATGGACGTCTGTGACACACACACGCACAACATCAAAGTCCATGCACACACAACCTGGATGTGGAGACTGTCTCCCATTGTGCACATGAAATCAGAGACATTGTAAACACTACATGCACAAAGACTGTGGAGGAGCATCACTATTGTGCCACTGGGACACCCTGGCTCAAACATACCGTCCCACATGGGACTCACGGGGTATGTGACATGACATACACATACACCACCGTGAAATGTGACCATGGCACATGCACAGATATGAACAGTTGCACATCACAGTGGTCATGTACACGTAACACCCAGGATCCTGTCCCCATGAACACGTGCACAGCCTGGGGTGGCTGCCCACAGGTGACACCCACAGGACAACATGTACACCAACATACACACAATAGGAAATGCAGCCTTACATGCCTTATGATAAAGTTTGGACAGGCTGTCGTGATGTAGGTGTGCCCCTCACTCCCTGGGAGCTATCTGTGGCTGGCATATGTCCATCTGAGACAGGCATGCTGACATATGCCAGTCACATGTACAGTGATGCGTTGAACAGCAATGGACCGATCGGTGCCCCGGCCGGCCCATTGCATTCAATGTGTGCGGGTACGCGTTGTACCCCTGTACGCGTTGTACTGCAATGGACCGATCGGTGCCCTGGCCGGCCCATTGCATTCAATGTGTGCGGGTACGCGTTGTACCCCTGTACGCGTTGAACTGCAATGGACCGATCGGTGCCCCGGCCGGCCCATTGCATTCAATGTGTCGGGTACGCGTTGTACCCCTGTACGCGTTGAACTGCAATGGACCGATCGGTGCCCCCGGCCGGCCCATTGCATTC